>WIXG01000130.1:0-189189 GCA_009869945.1 Mesaphorura yosii
ATTCATTGTTCATCAACGAATTTGAGATAAACGATCAAGCAACGAGTAAAAGAGACTGAGCGTTCAGCAGACACCCTCTCAATTATCGTTAATTACGTTAATTTTGAAGAAGCTATGATAATATAAACATGGATTACTTTCACGTATAGTTCTTCCAGCTTTATTGCTCTTGGCTACTATTTTATAAATGTTTGCACATGAGCGATCGTAAATTAACGATGGTTCATGATTCATGATTTGACTTGGCGTCGGTTTCATTTCGCATTATTCCTTGACTTACGGCGTCAAAGTCAATTCATCAGACGCAGCTCAAGCTTCATCCCGACTTGAAACTCGGTTGGAGCCGGGCAACCTTTGGGAATTAATTTGGGAGTCCTCGTTTCGTTGATCAAATACAACTTCGTGACAAGTAATTCACATACTACGTTAAGGTAAAGTGGTGAATTAGTCAGATTCACTTCAACTTGTCACAATGAATGCGCCACCGACCTTCGAGTCATTTGTGCTCTTCGAGAACGAGAAAAAGTAAGTCATCATTTTCGTACTCTAATTTTAATTATCCAACCGTACTTGAACAAAAATTGATGGTCTACGGGTGCTCTGCAGGGTAATTGCTGAAATTGACACAAAAGTTCCAAATGCAGCATTATTCACCATTAACAAGGATGACCACACACTCGGAAACATGATCAGAAAGTAAGTCATCCAAATCAAATCAACTATCTATCGGACTGTCAAACGGTTTTTGATGTCGTCAGTTGCTTCTTAATTCGCTCTGAATGAGAAGGTTTAAACAATTTACCAGGAACAATTGTCTGGAGTTAAAAATTGTTTCTAGAGAATTGTTTTCGGACAATTGTTTCTAGAGAATTTTCCCAGACAATTGTTTCAAGATAAGTATTCCAAGAGGCACTTCCTTCATTTATGATTTCTAATCGCAATTTTGCTGCCACAGCCAATTACTGAAGGATCCTCATGTTCTTTTTGCTGGCTACAAACAACCTCATCCGCTAGAGCACAAGATCATCCTCCGAGTACAGACAACTGCTGACTACGATCCGAAGGAAGCCCTTAAGAATGCTGTGACTGATCTGATTTCAGAATTGTCACTTCTGGAAGAAAGATTTCGGGCAAGTGCCTCCATTTGACATGTACACGTTTGCAAAAGTTAAATCTATTTGTTTGGTCTATTCTTATTCCAGGAGGCAGTAAGAGAGAAGCAGGAGGGCATCGACTAAGCAGTGCTTCATTTGTACGAGTTTTCTTCATTAATTAAGCCAGCATTATTGCTACTTTGTATTAAAAGTCGGATACAAAATAACTCGGTTTGGTAAATAAAGCAACTTTCATTTAATCCAGAGTCCACAGTAATTTGAATTCCTGACATGATGATTCAGTTGATTACCTGCAACATGCATTAAAAAACACCCGAGCATTAAAATTAGCACAGGTCAGGTTTAAATCACATCAGCACCTGCCATTGCTAATAATACGATGAAGCAGCATTAACTGTGCTATGATTCATAGTCTATGATCACCGTTTATGCAGGCTAAAGCACAAATTCTCTTGCGTCAAAGGCCCGCGATTATGCTTACGTGTCCCATACGAAACGAACAATTTTGAATACAGAGCAGCAGCAGCAGAATCATAACACACGTCGTATAGCATAAGATTAGAAATAGGAAGCAAACGGCAAAGGCAATACGCAAAAACAGCAGTGAAACTGCGAAACGTCAATTTTCCGTTCCCATTTTAATACGTAAAGATCTTTTTTATAACTGTTAATTATTGGTTAATTGTTACAAGATTTTTTAGTTGTTCGTGTGTGTACAATAGACAACAGTTCGCCGTCAAAATGGTGCTTTTTACGATGATTACCCGATTACGAGATGCAATGCCGCTGGCAGCCTCAATGCAGAACGATGAAGAGGTAAGAACGTAATTAATTACTGATCAATGGCGGTTATTTAGACGTCGGCGGGCAAGGAGTGTAATTTCATCCCTTTTGTGTTGCAGTACGAGAGGAGTTTAATGGAATATCAGCAGCAGGCCAAGATGTTGTTCCGTAGGCTAAATGCTTCAAGTCCGGCTCAATGCTCCATTGAATCCGGGCCATATGTTTTCCAGTAAGTTTGGTTTGTCACAAAATTTCGACCCTGATAAGGACTCTGACGTTCTGAGTAATGAATGCAAACGCGTCTTTGTGTGGTATTTCAGTTACCTGATAGAGAACGACATCGTCTACCTGACGCTGTGCGATAAGGCGTTCTCCAAGCGATTAGCTTTCACCTACTTAGAAGATTTAGCGCAGGAGTTTATGAATCAGTACTCGAAGCAACTTCATTCAGCAACAAGGCCTTACTTTTTTATCGAATTTGGTAAGTTCGTGATTCGTGAATTTGGGGCGTTGCATGTCATGCCGGAATTTTGATCTTTACATTGATTGTTGACATGCTGACTGAATTTCAGATACGTACATTCAGAAAGCTCGGAAAAACGTGCTCGATTCCCGCAGCCGCCGCAACCTGTCAGCGCTCAACACGGAGCTACAAGGAGTGCAGCGGATTATGGTCCAGAACATTGACGACGTCATCAACCGGGGCGCTGTCCTCTCTGAACTCGATCAAAAAGCCCAAAATTTTAATATTCTCACTCAGAAATATAAGAAGGACGCGACGTATTTAAACCTGAAATCAGCGTACGCCAAAGCAGCGGCGGGGTTCATCGTGGTATTCGTTTTCATCCTCTACTTTTGGGTTCTCTGAGCCACCAGTCGCAAATCGCGAGAATTCTATTTACTTTTCAAATTCTAAGCAAAACTCTAATAAAACATGCGATACAAGTACGTGCGAGTTGGTCGTAATCGTAAATCATGGCAGCATTTTTGCAAAACGAGCCACCACTCCAGGGCGAGTTGGAGAGTTTACTAGCATTGCCCGGTGCGGCATTGGCCAAACAGGAGCTCATAGCTTTCCAAAGGTCATTGAATGTCTCCTTTCGCAGACGGACGGACGTACTCGCAACTCGCAGAAAGAAGTCAATATCATGCACGGCAGCGCTTAACCCAGTTCCAGTTTTCATCCAGCGGCGGCATGGAGAAAGCGACAACGACAAGCCAAGCAAGTAGCAAAGCTACAGCGAAAGAGTTTCAGTATTGAGTTCCATTCATGTGTGTTTCCAGGAACGTACTGACTGAACCAGACCGCCAGCTACGCTACGCGCTGCCTTTGCATTTTACTTTTGCTGCTTCCTCGCATTCGCGTCGTACAACCGTCAAGTATTGATTTTCCCTTGCAAACTTTCTCCAGGCTCATTTCAGCTAGCGAGGAGCATTCTTTCTCCATCACACTCCTTTCCACGCACTGGAACTTCTTTTCGTCGTTCCTGCACTGCACCGTCGTCGTTTCTTTGTGTCTACTTTTACTTTACTTTACTACCCGCCTGCCTGCCCGGTACGGTGCTTGTTTGCATTTGCCCATCGTCATCGTCGAAGCCGCACCGCACCGCTGCTCCGCCGTCGCGCACCTTCACGGAGACGACGACGGGTAAAGTAAAAGCCAAGCGTACATGTGCGAATGCGTATCCTGGCTGCACGACTCACACGACGTACGCGCCTCGTACGCCGTAAGCGCACTGACTTTCACCGATTTCGGTCATTCGGATCGTGTAATAGTCGATGATGGGCCTATTTACTATTACACAATCCTGAGCTGAGCTGAGCTCCTCTCCTGCTGCTCTGCCGTGGCTCCGAATCTTTCTTTGGACTTTCTTCTCTCTCTTCTTTCTGTAGACGACTTGCACTCGTGTCTGCGATATTACATTTTAATTTAGGGTGGACCAGCAGCACCAGAATCCAGAACCAGCAGCCGACCGTGCTCTGTGCATTCTGCAGGCTAGCCAAGCCAGTGGTGGTAGTGACTTTTGTAAGAAATCGAGTTGGACGGACTTGGATTGGAGATATTTCTTGCTTCCTCCTTCGCTGCATTCTGCTATCTCGCTGGCTGCGATACGATGCGCTACGCTTTTACTCTTCATCACACCTTGGTGGTTGTAAAAATGTTTTCTTGTCCGTACAAGCAGGAGGCAGGCAGGCTAGCTTAGCGTAGGTCTTAGCTCCTGGCTGGTCCTGTACCGTAATAGTAGCAATAATATTTGACGAGATCTTCTCCAGCAGCATCCACCAGACTCGAATCCAGACCACCAGAGCAGAGATCCACAATCCCAGATTTTTTCTTACGTACGTACGTTGACGTCTTGGTACGTGATTCGTGAGCGAGCGTGTTTTCTGCTATAATGTAATGTGTAATGTAATAAGATTAGTGTATAATTCTGCATATTTTAACTCAAAACTGCACGTAAACATCGATCTTCGATTCTCGGCTCTGGACAATGGCTTAATCAGTTTGAAAACAGTGCTTTTGTGACTCTTGACTCTTGAGTGACGGCTACGGCACACCGATCAAGATCGAAGACAAGACTGCGGTTGCGGCGAGGCTTGAAGGTGACGTACCGACGAAGGTGAAGATCAGAAAAGAGCTGATCGGAAGTTGGAATGAAGCAGCGTCGAGGAAGTGGCAGTGGCAGTGGCTGGACTGGGCGTGGAGGAGTTACAATAACTGGAGTGAGTAGTGCTGGTGCTAATTAGAATCGATCCGAGTGCAATGCAACGCAACGCAACGACAACAATCAGTAATCCAATATTCAATCAAATGAGATCTAGTATCCAGTAACAGTCTGGTCTGCTTTCGTCTTAACTCTTAGCTTCCTTAAGAGTTTTTGCAATGAAGTTTATATGACACTCGTAATTAGCACTAAAGCAATCAGCCGAGCTGCCGCCGCCAGGTCAGGCCAGGCCCCACGTGATACTTTACTACGTAATTGTAATACTCAGATCTAGGTTGTGATACCGATACAGTAATTGTAATTAGGATTAACCTGTAGCCTAAAGATAAGGCGCCACAGTCCGTGGAAACGAGGGAACCAGATCTTAACCATGAATTGTGGACTGGCTGAAGATTTGCTACAAAAGAATATCGTCTCAACTCTGCTCGTCTTTGCGTGCATAATCCTTTTCGTGATAAACTCGTCGGGGTTCGGTGGCGGAGCAGATGGCCGGAAAGGAGCCGGCACGAAGGAGCTTCACATCGCAGCCATCTTCCCGATTCACGGTTCGGGCGGGTGGCAAGGTGGGCAGGCGTGCAAGCCAGCAGCGGACATGGCACTCACGGACGTCAACGAGAAGAGCGACCTGCTACAGGGCTACGAGCTCGTCATGCACTGGAATGACAGCATGGTAAGCAAGCGTAGTGTGAAAGTTGTCATTTCTAGCTGATAAGAGTTATTTGATCTTAACTATTTCTGTTTTCTGGGCACATTTCAGTGCGAGCCGGGTCTTGGAGCCGCTGCGATGTACCACCTACTCTACAACTCCCCAACCAAGATGATGCTGCTCGCTGGCTGCTCGACCGTATGCACGACCGTGGCCGAAGCTGCAAAGATGTGGAATCTTGTCGTGGTGAGTTATTCATCGTGCAGTCTGCCCGCAGTGCTGTAGTTGCACTTTGACCTCTTAGAAGTAGAAGTCCCTTTGTACTGGTGCATGCTTCCGGCTCCGCCCTCACTCGTGAGCCCTTGTCTAATTGCTAATTCGCCCGTTCTGTTCTGGTTTCCTGCTCAGCTCTGCTACGGTGCAAGCAGTCCTGCGTTATCAAATCGAAACAGATTTCAAACTCTGTTTCGCACTCATCCAAACGCAATAGTCCACAATCCGACGCGAGTTTATCTGATGAAGAAGTACAACTGGACGCGGATAGCCATTCTTCAGGAGGCTGAGGAAGTTTTTATTACGGTAATAAAAATTTACGGCTCGAATGACATAATCGTAATTCGTAATCGTGTGCGCTGTGCATTGCACGTGTACTTTGAATGGCCTGGGCCTGGGCCTTTCTCTCGTTCAAGATCATTGATAAGTAATGATAACGACGACTAGTGCTCATCGACGGAATTGATTCCTGTCCAATTTAAATTGAATTGTCTTTGCCTTTGCTCCTTGCGTTTGCAGACGGTTGAGGATTTGGAAGAGCGGTGCAAGCAAGCCGGGATCGAGATTGTGACACGACAGTCCTTCCTCACCAAACCCGCCGAGGCCGTGCGGAACATTGAGCGCCAGGATGCGCGGATCATCATCGGCTTCTTCTACGTGCAGGCTGCGCGGCAGGTGCTGTGCGAAATCTACAATCGGAAGCTGTATGGGAAGCGCTACGTGTGGTTCTTCATTGGGTGGTACGAAAACAACTGGTACGAGGTGGGGCTCGAGAAGGAGGGCATCACCTGCACTGCCGAACAGATGCGCATTGCCGCAGAGGGCCACCTCACCACGGAGGCTCTCATGTGGAATCAGGACAACACGGAGGTCACAGTCTCCGGAATGGTAATAAATTCCTTCTTGGCCTTTCGCCTTTTAGTTAAATCAGTCAAAGAAACTTCCTCACTTTGCTCTGTGCAGACTGTGGAAGACTTTCGATGTCGGCTGGACGAAGAACTGAAGCGTCTCGGCTTCGACATTGACAACAAAGAGTACCCCGAAGGGTACCAGGAGGCGCCGCTCGCATATGACGCCGTATGGGCTGTAGCGATGGCGCTGAATTCGTCAATCAGCAACATTGGTAAGAATGTAGCTTGTTACTGAGCTTTAAGTTTATCTATGATGCGAATAATGTCACACTCAAATAATTAGCTCAAACCGGTGGACACTTGGAGGACTTTGACTACAAAACGACCCGCATCCGAGACATCATCTACAACGCCATGGACGCCACGCAATTTGTTGGAGTCTCGGTAAGAAAGGGAACGAGAATAATCTTAAGTTTCGCTTTCCCATCGTATGTTTTTGTACAGGGCAAAGTCGGGTTCAGCAAAGTTGGTGATCGAATAGCCTTAACGCAAATTGAACAGATGCAAAATGGAAAATATGTGCTGCTTGGGTACTTGGATGTAGAAAATATGAATTTCTCTAAGAATAATGAAGCAGATGCAAAGTGGCCTGGTAAGACAAAAAATACATAAATCTATGCTACTTTTACTTAGCACTTGGTACGTGGCGTTAATATTTGGATTAATTTGTTTTGCAGGAGGAAAGCCGCCCCAGGACCACACTTACTTAAAAGTACAACTTAGGAAGGTATCGCTAAGCTTATACATAGCCATGAGCACGGTGGCCGCCGCTGGGGTCGTGTGGGTCATTGTGCTCGTCATCCTCAACTCCCTGTACAGGGAAAGAAGGTGAGTAACAACAAACAAACACGCGTACAGGAAAACTTGGGAAATGGTTGAATAGTTTGAAGACCAATTTTAATTAATTTTGTTCTGTAGGGTGATTCAGCTTTCGCATCCAGTGACAAACACGCTGATGCTCATCGGCTTCGGGTTCTGTTTCATGTCGATATTTTTCATTGGAATGGACGGCCAGTTTGTGTCGCAGGACAACTTTGGCTTCATGTGCACCTCCCGCCAGTGGCTGCTCTCCATCGGTTTCACTCTCTCATACGGCGCTATGTTCTCCAAAGTGTGGCGGGTTCATCGGCTCACCACTAAACACAAGTCCGAAGCCAAGGTGAGTCCCGACACAATGAGACTCAATTCTGGCTTTGGGGTTAAGCATGGAATAATTCGTGCGGTCACTCGTTTTGCAGCACAAGATTCAGCCGTGGAAATTATACCTTTTAGTGGCTACGCTCGTTAGTATAGAAGTTGTTTTCCTCTCCGTTTGGACCCTCGTGGATCCACTGCATAGAATAGAAGAGAAATTCGAAACTGAAGAACCTGATAGGGATATTTACCCAGACGAAGACTTCAAGATAATTCCAATCCTGGAGCACTGCGAGTCATCGTACAATAATATTTGGCTGGGTAGGTTAATTAGAGCAATCTTATCTCCTTCCCTTGGTTAAGATTTCGTTTTTCAACTTCTCCATTCATTCAAGCGCTAAAACGTTTTCGTTTCGTGCCCGCAGGAATCACGTACAGCTTCAAAGGTCTGCTGCTGATTTTTGGGCTCTTTCTCGCGTACGAAACCCGAAGTCTGAAAGTTCGTCACATAAATGACTCAAGACTCGTGGCAATGTCGATTTACAACGTTGCCATTCTGTGCTTGATCACGACTCCAGTAACTTTAGTAATCTCTTCCGAGCAAGACGCCTCGTTCGCGTTCGTCGCACTCGCCATCATCTTCTCGTCAATGATCACGATGGGACTCGTCTTCATCCCAAAAGTCATCGAGGTCATTCGTGAGGGAAACGAAAAGTCTGACCGGAGCTCGGCGCCCGACGGCGGCACAACAAAAGAGGAGGAAGAACGCTATCATAAACTCGTTACGGAAAATGAACAACTCAAGAAAATTCTAGAACAGGTCAGCACTTACGGAATTCGCAGTTTGCACTTTTCCGACGTGCTTCTAGCCCTGGGTCCAGTATAATTTGATTACTTTATCTCCTTGCCTTGCAGAAAGAGGAAAGACTGAAGCTTCTTCGTGTAAAATTAGAAGAGAAAAACGCTGCACGTAAATTAGCCTCGGACGAGAAAGAGAGTCTGCAGATTGAAGTTGGCCGGCGGCACCACGAAGGCCGGAAGTCGAGCACAACGACGTCGGTCGGCTCGAATAAGGACAAGTACAAGAACATCGAGCACATTGAGGTGCTGGAGACCTACTACATGGAACCAAACTCAGACTCGGCGATCGGGCAAGGACTGAGTGTGCAGACGACGACGGACTTTGAACTGTCGGAATCTTACCTTTAGATTAGACTCACCCAACTGCAACTGAATAGAATGCTCTTCAAATAGTGTACTCAATTAATCAAGGTCACGGCAGCCAGCCAGCAGAACTGCTCAGATTGCCTGCTCAAGGTAAGTAAAGTAATTATTTTTCGAAACTCCAACTCTCTCAAGACAAATTACACTGACGGACTTTGATTCTCTCTTGAATTGCGAAAAACAGATAATAATAGTCTTTTATTTCATTAATGAAAGTCATTTTGCTACTACTATTCAAATTGCTTTGAGGTAAAGCAAAGTTAAGTTTCGTGTTTCGTCACAGTCAAAAATTCTTAAATAATTCTACGACTTATCTACGGCTAATGACTAAGGCTAACATGTCATCGAGTTGACTCGTCGGTCGTTGTCGTTAATTAATTGAGGAGGATGGGTAAACTTTGGAACAAGTAAGACTTCTAAAACCACAAAAAACTATTTACATACTAAACTAAAAGATTAGTACACAGATTTCCTATGGACAAAAAATCTTAAATGTTGATCAGTTGATTTGCTTAAGCCGTTGAAAAAATTCGAGGATCGTTATCAAAAACGTGTCACAACTCAGTCTTTCATTTCAGTCATGTAAGGATTCCGGCGAGGGCAAAAGCGAGAAGGAGAAAGTATGTGAGATACGAGCACAATGAGCTCTGGAATGAGACAAAATCAGTCGGTGCAGAGGAAGTCGCTTTTGCTCGAGGGATCGGAATTTCCTGATTTTTGTGCTCGTGTTCGTCATAGTCAATCAATGAATTCTTTATTGATTCCGTACGCTTCCGCGTTGGCGTTCTTTGATGATGTTGATTAATATATTGACGAGGGCGAAGGGACTTTCCTTCTTTTGTTGTCGAGTCAGGATTCTTCCGCCGCGGTGGTTTTCTGTCTTCATAAGAGAACCAGGTTCTTGGAACTTTCGTTGTTGTAGGTGGTTCAATTCGGTGGCAGTCGCCGAACTCGCCAGCCGCGTCTCGCGCTACGCATTTTGCACCCGTCACGCAGCCGATGTGAGTCTTACGTTTTCCCGTGACGGTGACGTCTCCTTCGAGTAGAATTTCTGGCATTTCTGATTTAGGATCGCAGCTGTTTCCCACCAGCATCCGGCACTGGCCATGTTCCTTGTCGTACTTCATCTGATTCGGAAACATGCACCGGCACACGTCCTCGATGCAGTTCAGGAGCTGATCTTTATTGCATAGATTGTCGTAGTTCTGATTCACGCACGGGAACCCGTAACGGAGCTGACAAGTCCGGGCTTTTGTGGAAGAGTACGACCCGGTGCATTCGCAGACGCCGTACCCGAGCTGGGGTTTGATATCACAGTACGCGTTGTCCACACACGCGAGCTTGTTGCTGGTCACGCTGTCTGTGCAGGCGCTGCCCACGAGACCGACGCACTTTTGCAGCTTGCTTGACCACGTGTAGTTCCGACTGTCGCAGTCGCAGTACGAGTATTTGGCTCGTGGTGGTTTGGCGCAGATGAGATTTCCACTGCACTCGATGTCAAGCATGCAGGGCTCGCCTGATTCGCGGAAGTGAACCTCGGACGTTGTCTCGGACTCGGGTTGCATTGATGAATTGATTGGAGACGGCGAGGACGATGATGAGAGCGTAAAAGTCGCGCCGGCGCCTGAGTTTGCGTAAAAAGCAGAACCTGCAGGTTGAGTCGTAGTAGCAGTCGCGGTTGCGAAGACCGGAAGTGGGAGTAATTGCACGATGAATAAAAAGTATACTACAGCGAGGAAGACTAGTGAGAAGACGGTCGTACATTGAAAGGTGAACGGTTTACTTGTGCGCGTGCGGAGGCATGATCTCCTTCTGCCCCATCGGCGTCCACGACGACGCCACCGCCACCGCTTCCACCACGCTGATTTCGAGTGGTTGTGGTTTATTGAACCGGAACAAGTTATGAATGATGTTCTGCCGGTGACAGAGCGTTGATGTTGAAACGGTGTACTGTCAGGCGTCGGTAATGGCAAGAGAAGATTTGCGTCGTTGTCTGAGTCCTCACAGTTGTTGAATAAATTGGCACATCTCGAACAAACGGCTTCGACTTCAACGTTGTACTGCTCATTGTCCTTGACTGGTGTTTCGAAGCTTGAAATGCCAAGCCTGTGAGCAACGGCCTGAAAGTTGCGAACACCAATCCACGCATTAAATGACTGTCTCGTCGCTAGCCTGTAAAATGTACTTACTTGCCCAGCAGATGTTGACAATTCCCCTCGTTCCATATATTGATTACATTTATTTGATCGAATTCAGTGTCCAGTTCAGCGATTGTCGGCACGCAATTTGATCCACTTTGCCCAGGCGAAGGTGCAGGTGTTAATTTATCGTTGAACGGGACAGAACATCAATACAAACTGATTTGGCGGTGATGACTCCATGACCAATGAACCCAAAACTTCACACACCAACTCTTGCCTCACGCTTCACGCTTTACATCTGACTTGGGGTAGACTACTTTCAGACTTGCTCGACGCACACCGGAACTGTGGGCTGAATGAGGACTGTCTGCCCAAGGTCGAGAGAGACCTGACAGTGACCCAGTAGAGCCGTTAATTGCCAGTTGAATGAACTAGTGCCCGGTGCACGCACTGAGTTGATCCTGCTAACTGCTTTCTTGTTTATTTTGCAGGTAGTTGATACTCAAGAGACTCAAAATACTTTTTTCCGAAGCTGTTCCAGTTCTACTACGCATCCTGTTTCCTGTACAGATAAAATGTAAATTGGTACAACAATGAAACTTATGAAAGAGGACAGGCAGGTAATAATTAAGAAGGCAAGGGCCAAGGCTACGCTACGCTACGATAGAAATGAACTAGACGATAAGGCAACACAATAATAGCGAGCATTATGCATATATCACTCATACACGATTCCTGTCCTTACCCCTTACCTTACTTTTGGATGTCGGTTACGGTACTTAAGTAATATCGTCTCTTGTCGTCTTTTTATGACACTTTTGCACAAAGACACTGTTTTGTATATGCACTTAGGATTTAGCAGAGGCGAAAGCGAGTAGCAATCTAGACAATCACGACAGGCAGCCCAAGCTAAGGAAAAGGGGTCCCTGAACCGTGTAATTAAAGCCTGCATCAGCGTAAAGGCGTAAAGCGCGAAAGCGTAGTTTAGCGTAAGTGTAAGACTAATCTAAAATTCTAATCTTAACATAAGCTTATTCAAAAATACTTGTGATCAAACCTACGAGGGAAATGAATCCCAGTTCCCAGCCAAGTCCGTCACTCACCTTCACCAGCCGTCACATCTCGCGATGTCTTGGACGCTGACTGCCCGTATTTACTTTCCCTTGGCAAATTCACCCTGACCGTGATCGTGATCAAGAGCCCGCCACAGCAGAAACTGGAACTGGAGTCTGTGCAGTGGCCCCGCCAAAGATACGACAGGCCATAACAACTTGTACGAGATGTGGAAGCTAGAATTTCGTGGGAGACAGTGTCTCTGCCCCGAAATTCGTAAAAAGAGCATGAAAATCAGAGGCAGAAAACCAGATGCTCCAAAATTGCTTAATGCTAGAGCTGGAAAGTTGTGGAGCAACTCCTGGGGTAGGATTCTTCATGGGAGGTCCACCGGATCAGAACTCAGACTGTATGCAGACATCCTTGTGACGAATTACGGCTCAAACTGCCTCAGTTCGCCAATTCAGGTGTCGACGCCGTCGCTTTCTTTGCATTTTGCAAAAAATTCCAGTCCCACCTTCCAGGTTTCTCGTCATCTTCATTTCTTGACGATTACTCGATTTCGATGTCGAACGTAAGAAGAAGCTTACTACGAAGAAATATGACGATCTTAAAGAGAAGCTTACTAACCATAAGCCACTGAGCCATAAGTAGCAGAGGAAATTGTGTTCGAAATAATTAAATGTGCAATGAAACGCTTCTAACTCGTAACCGTAACTAAGTATTGCACTTTTATTCCATTTTTCGATATCTCACGATAGATTTACAACTGAATATTGATTGTGTACCTTTTCACTCACTCTAATACCAAAAACTAGGCTAAGAACTTGATGATGATCGAAGTGTATGTTTTTATAACTCGTAACCTGTGTGTCCTCTCTGATGAAGTGAGTGATTGGTCGTGTATGGTTTTTGTATCCGTAACTTCTGCAACTGTGGACATGTTTTTAGGAGTGAATGATGAATGAGCAGTACAAACAAATGTTCAAAAAGTTTACAATAAAATGTCGTTCATGAACCCAGGGGATTTCTCAATCTGTTTTGAAAATGCATTTTCAGTTGTTTTCTTTGAGCTTGTCTCTGAACAGTTCCTTAAACTTCTTCAGTTTCGGCCCGACCACCGCCCTACAGTAGCCTTGGTCGGGGTTGTTCACGTAATAGTCTTGGTGGTAGGCTTCGGCTGGATAAAATGTGCTGGCGGCTACGATCTCCGTCACGATGGAGTCCTTGAACAATTGAGCTTCTGCAGCGGCTTGTTTGGAGAGTTCGGCCAACCTTTTCTGCTCCGCCGTGTGGTAGAATATCGCAGACCGGTACTGGGTACCAACATCATTACCCTGCAAAGAAGGATGTACATCAATTGCAGTACTGCACTTAATTTATAATTATGCGATGCAATCGTTAAATAAACCTACCTGGCGATTCAGCGTTGTTGGGTCGTGCATCCGCCAAAATAATTGCAAGAGCTCCGGGTACTTGATCACATTTTCGTCAAATGAAACTTGGACGACTTCGGCATGGCCTGTTGTTCCGGTGCACACCTTCGACAAGTGGCCGAAAAGTCATGCTAATTGCATACCTTGCTAATCATGTAAATTGTTAAATTGTGAAATGGCAACTTACATCCTGGTATGTCGGGTTTGGAGCTGTACCGCCCATGTACCCTGATACAGCGGCTGTCACCCCACGCAGTGACTTGAAGGCCGCCTCAATGCACCAGAAACATCCGCCAGCGAATGTCGCAACTGACACCATTGTCAAAAGCACGGTGTAAAACTGCCACGAATCACGATTAAGTGTCAGCGAAGGTACTACTAAAACCAAAAGCTGGATCCAGAATTATTTTTGCTTCTCCGTCCGGGTGTACAAGATTACGTAAGAGCTGAAATTAAAACCCCTTTCACATGCAGTTAACCTTGTGAGTTCTGGAGGACGAATATCACATGAACTTAAAAGCTTAAAGTGCGATCCACCAGCCGACGAAGGGCGATGTTGAAAGGAAAGTCAAGTCAAATGTTTATGTGTATGTTTCATTCAAATGCATGCAAGCATTACGGCGGAATTCTGACGAGACCACGCGAGACAAACTCACTTTCAATCAGTTTCGAACACCGAACACAACAGAAAGTTGATGAAATTTACCAATCGACTCCTAGCCCTGGGTATCATTTATTGATTCAATGTCGATCTACAATTGCAACGAAGTATTTAACTCATTCAGCAAATCCAGCGCCGTGTTTTTGACTTGTTCGTAATTCGTCGCCGCTTTCTTCTCCTTCAGGTACGTGCTCAACTCGTAATTGGTCTCTTCCAGGAGCCGCCATTTCTTCTCCAGAGTCGTCATTTGTTTGTGGATGTCATTGTTGTCCAACTCCGACTAAATTAAATCGATCCGATCATGTCATTTCAGTTAGAAGAATAGAGGATTTTCTCGCTTCTCACCTTCAGTTTATCGTGTTCGCTTTGCGTGGTCCTGATGACATCCCCGAGTCTCTTCAACCTGTCATCCAGCAGCTGATTTTCCTTCTGGAGTCTCACGTTCCGCTCGGCAGCCTCGACCCTCAGCTTATCCGTGTCCTGAAACTTGAGCATTTCCTCTCGCATCATCTCCATGTTGGACTCGTGCTGCACGAGTTCAGTGCGCATCTTCTCTTCCAGAGTCTCAAACTGCATGAGATACGAACAGAGTTTAGATTTGGAGCATACCATTAGTATGTCAAACAAAATATTGGCTCTTACGTTCTCCAGTTGCTTCTTCAAGGCATCATTCCGCATCTCGATCATCCCCGTCGTGTACCTCGCCTTGTCAAACTCCTCAGCACTGGCTTCCAGGTCTTCCTTCAGAGCCGAAAAGCTCTCAGCAGAAATTCCCGTCCTAAACGAGACGAAACAGGAATCTTAAGCAAGATTCTTAGGCATTACTCAGTTGAATTTATCTGAATATTACTCTGGCAAAGCCGCAATCAGGTGCTGGTTCTTTGTAATCTTCTCGAGCAGCGCCATGACTTCGCCCTCAATCTTCCGGATACTTTCCAGCTCCTTCTCCTTCAACTGGTCAAAGTTCTGAATAAACTCCTCCATTTCCGTCTCCTTCTTCTTCAGCTCCCGGTATTTGTGCTGGCGGTCGGTATCGTTCTCCTCAATGTCCTGCTCCAGTCCCTTGAGTTCGTCCTGTGCAAGTCGCTCTTCTTCCGTGGCCGTCGCCAGTTGCCTCTCAAGCGTCGTGATTTCAGAGTTGTCATTCTTGATTTGCTCTAGTAACCGTTGCCGCTCCTGCTCTGGCGTCTCCAGCGAGTCGACGTCGTGATAAAGTTCGTCGCGTTTTTCGCAGAGTTCCAGGTACTCCTCCTCCAGCTGCGCGGCCCTTCGACGAAGTTCGTTCGTGCAAATGCGCCCGTAGAGTTCCTCCTTCGTCGCGTGCAGTTCATCCAGCGTCCGCTGCTGTTCATCGAGCTCCTTCTGCAGCCCTGCATTTTCTTGCACGATTGAGTCGTACCGATCGCGCAACTCGGGGCTCAGCGTCAAGATCAGCTGTTCCGTCCGATTCCTCTCCTCCTGAATCCCTTTCTCGTACTCCAGAATCTGCTTCTCCGTCTCGCGTCGTCGGTTGAAAATCGTCTCAATTCGAGCCGCTTGCGCCTTGTTATCACGGGTAATGGCTTTGAGGTCCTCTTCGACGTCAGCTTTCGTCTTGCCGCTGGCGATCATGTCGGCCAGCAGATTATAGTCGGCCATTTCGCCTTGCATTTCTGAACCATGCGCAAGAATTGCTTAAAAACTTAGAATCTACACAAAAGTACTCTGCTTCTGATTACCTAACAGCTCTGCGGCCAATTCTTGTACCCTCTTCTCGTACGTGATATAGGTCGACTGCTCCTTCGACAGACTTTCGATTTGCCCCGTGAGTTTCTGGATCTCCGCGTTGATTTCTCCCATTTTGGTATGCAGCAACCCGAGAAAGTACGTCTTGTCGTGAATCATCCGCCGATTTCCGTAACTCGTGCGCGTTGATCGAACTCCTGTCACGCCCTGTTGAGTGACTGGGCGATCCACCACGTTGACCTGCGCGTGCATTGGCAGAGCTGCCGTTGACATTCCGGACGGTGGTCGTGCAGTTGGAGCACGGAACGCTGCAGAGCCTTGCCTCATACTGGTAATTGGTCGGCTTGTGATTGCGGCTGACTGAAGCCGGGAAGTGCTCGGCATCATTCTGCTTCCAGGGCGCTGGTCGGTCGTTGTGCTGAAACCACCTGCGCCCATTCGGCTGTCGGGTCTCTGATATCGGGGAAAACTGATAAGTGAAGCGGGTGGCTTGTCGTTTTTTACGTCTATTAAATAAATACCGTAAATTACCGTTCTGCCAGTCATCGGATCGTCCATTCTCTTCCTCGAAGAAGGTCTCGGGCCCATGATGAATTGCCCAGTGTCTGAGGCGTCGGGACCCGGTCCAGAGTTGGATCGGGATGAAGTCATCGGTCGGTTTTCGTCCATTTTGACCTAATTAATCGCCATGATTTGTGAATTGTAAGTTGTAACTGCTGAAGCTTACGCCAAGCGATTGGAAATTGGGGAGGGTTTGTTGTGAGTCCGGGCCGTAACCACGGAGAAGGCCAGCAGGAGACGTACTCTTTGGACGTAAGCACTGGAGTTTGCAGTAACAAAGCGAAATCCACGTAACGCCGGTTGCAACCGAGATTCATCGTGCTCTTATGCATATAACTTATATCAGGTTGGGTATCCGTGTACAGGTCAAGTGTCGGATTGCAGCGCATCGCTTTTCGCTCGATCTATATATTTTATGCTTTGTGTACTAAATTTATTAACTAACAGTCTAGCACCCGTGATGGAAGTATTCTCGAGGCCAGGCTCCCTTACAGTCTACAGTGCAGCTCAGCGTCCTGGGCTGCCACCAGCAAACGACTGCCCGCCCGAGGTTGGACCCGCTTCGTACGCAGATTATGCATTAGGCATCGCAGCAAGGGCGGAGACGATCGCTCCTTTCGATACGTCGGCAATTCGAGACGAACTCAGACCAAATGGACTTCCAGGCCCAGCTGAGTACTACCCTGTTCGGAGGCCTCGACGCGAATACGTAAGTTGAAGTTCTAGCAGCCAGAAATGAATATGATTGTAATTTTCGTGTAATTGAGTTGGTCAGCCGCCTATTGATGAAACCACAGGGCACGCTGACGTTCGCCATCGGACCCCGGTTTTCCGAAGGCATGTACTGCTCGGAAGGCAGTCCGGGACCCATCTACAAACCAATGGACGGCTGGGACAAAATGATGCATGACGCGGAGATGTTACTGAGTACAATGAGAGTACGTTTGGCGCTCTGGGGCATTTTTTGCGCCTGTGTTGATGCGCTGCGGCTGCGTGATTCATGGCTTTGCTTATTATTGTACGCGTTCAGCCAAGAGTCCAGCCAGAAAAGTTCGTGTCCAACAATGTTCCGACTGTTTTCAACCAGAGAGACATGAGACACTTTGTGGAGGGACTGGACGGCCGCATGTATCCCTGGTGGAACAAAGAATGCCAGCTCGACTCGCCGGGGCCAAAGTACGACGTATCAAACGTTCGTCCATTATCAATTTTCACGAGCGTAGCGTGGTCCCCGGCCAAGTCGATTGCTTAACTACTGATAATCACTTCATCCGCCACAGAGTTACACAAGCAATTCACGTCGTCCCGCCCAAATTGACTTCAGCACTTCAAAAACACGCCGGGAAGTCTTCCAAACGGTGCCAGGTTTCGGTCCAGCTGATTTCAACACGAGGCAGCCACTTGGAATGAATGGCAACGTCTTCCTCTCGAAAACTAGCAACCCACAGTACAGCATTCCGAGATTGTTTGATCGCCTCCTTTGCAAAGAGTATAGAGGCGTGAGTCCAGTTCAGATTTGATTCCCTGAGTTATTCAATTCTAAGCATTTTCTAATTGTTTAGCCTTCCGTGTCGCCAGCGAGCTACTTCCCGAAGAGTGAATTCGGTCGTTTCAGTCGTCCAAAGCGAAATGGCGCGGCTCCTCAGACTGATTACGACGTATGGGCTTGCAATGCATCACGACCCTGATTATAATTAACTAACTCAGTTCGACACGCTGAATAACTTTAAAGAAGCGCTTCAAGACGGAGGAGGATACTGGACCGGGTCCATCGACGTACTTCCAAGAGCAAAAGCGCATGCAGGACATTGAGCCTCCAATAATCGGCTACAAATTCTCAGAGCCACCGAATCGAGCTCCATTCAACAATTCCGAAGAGCGATTTCGAAGCGGCGATGGCGACGGCCTGCCTGGGCCCGGCGTCTACAACATTTACGGGTTCACCGACATGATGAAGTATTATCTCTGCCGCCACCGGCCAGCCATAATCAACCGGAAGCTGGGATTCCTCACTTCCGCCGAGGCACGCTCCAATGTAGTCTTCCGAGCCTTCGAAATGGAGTTGAACACTCGGCCAAAAACTTTGCCCGGGAAATGGCGCAATTTGAGACCGAAACCAATCCGCACTACACCGTTTCATGGCCCGCCACCGGACGCTGGGGTAAAGCCTACCTGCCTGGCCGTCATTTGATTAATCACTTTAATTGATTATTAATTAAATGCGTACAGGATCCCGGCCCAAATGCGTACGACACGCGATCCGCGTACAAATTCCTGAAGGACAAAAACTCTTGGTGGAATCCGAGGGACTACACTTGCACAGACTTCAGAAATTCGGGCTGCGACCGCCATCTCAAAATAGCCGACATCGACTACGATAATCCTGGCCCCAAGTACGCAGTTCGAAGCGAATTCCCGGGGCTTGGTGGGTTTATCAAACGGACTGGAGCAAGATTTCAACACACCACGACAGATAGTCCAGAACCGCGTCACAAAGTGAGCTTAGCACTTGTTATTTTATCTTGAATTTCCACGAAGTGTAATGGTTTGACCGAATTTTTGCATGCAGCCCCATGAGAAGTGCGACAGCATCTGGCGTGAAACTCAGCTTGTAACTCCGAACGTGTTCCTGAGGGGAATCGATCCGGTGACACCCACGGCCGGTGGGTGTCATCCTCGTGGGCCGCTGAACGCACTTGCAGATCGACAGCGTGGCTACTGCCGTGTGGACGATTATGCGGAGGAGCTCAACCCAAGAGCGCCCATGCAGGGGCGACAAAGCACTCCCAAAAGTGTGGCCGTGGCGAAACAGCACCGCGAGACACAGCCACAAGCAAACGAAGAAATTCCAGGGGAAGGCGAAGGAGAGGAGGAGGGAAGCGAGACGCAGCCGGCAGCGGAAGTTAAACCTGCTCCAGCTCCAGTGCCAACGTACGAAGGAGAAATAGGCGGAGAAGACGCGGGAACAGTCGAATAATAACGTAAACGTGCTAAAATAACGCCCTGTCCGTACAATCACCGATCATTCAATCATTTCCTTCTGAGGTCATTAAACAAACTAGAAAATGTCATTAAATCGCATATCTTCGGCATAGCCCAGAATCTCGTCGATTGTCAGGTCGCAGTCGCCGTAATATTTTACGCAGTAATTCAGGCTCCCAGCCATCGTAGAATTTGAGTTCGACCGGTCCACGTCCAGTCGTTGCGGATCCAGTGTCAATATTGATGCTGCTGCTTCTGCTACGGATGTCAACCGGCCTCGTTCGACGGCATCTTCGAACAATTGCGTGATTGTCGTGTTAAAGCCGCTGGAGACAGTTTCCGGTTTGTGCAGTGTTGAATTCGGTGGATGGAATTCCCGTCTTTTACGATGGCTGTAAATGCAAAGATCAGACAGAAAGTTAGAACAACTGCAAGCCTGGACAAGAATTTGCTCGACATGGCAGCCTTTAGCCAAATGTCAACTCTCAGACTGTCAACAGCATCCGAACAGGAAGACCAACCCGAATCCGTTTACTCGACAACGGAGCAGGCGGCAGAATCCGAGAAGAGTGGAAATGGAAAGCACGAGCTGAGGTATAGTCTGGAGTTTCAAGATCCCCGAAAATTACGTTCCAAGTCAAGCTGAGTTAAGCGCCACCGAGCCAGATGCAAGGTACATCAAGTCTAAAGTCTTTACAGTGTGCCTTTCAGGAATGATCTACAAAGCGATGCCGCCCCTGCCTCCTTTGATACCTGCGCCATCGACCTCAGCTTCGCCAGCAAGGTCGCTGCCATCAACTCCGCTCCCAAGCATTTGCCGAAGTTCAAGCTCAATCTTCTCTCATGTCAATAGTGATCTTGATATTTAAGTCATGCGTTATTTAACTACTTTAACCATATTAAAATGTAAGCCAAATTCCAAATTCTTGCATGTTATACTTTTGTTAAATTGTACTTACTTGATTGAAAACACTTCGAGTGTGAGTTCCAAACTTTTCGGGAGCCTTCTCTGTTCATGTTTTCGATGTTTACTTTTGTTTTCGACGTTCGTCTCCGTCTTCTGGCTTTTTTGGGTGGTGAGGTACCAACTTTGGAGCTCGCACATTACCCGCAGTGCGCATTTTTGCCTGTCCATTTGGTACAAAGTCTGCAAGCAAGCAAAGAGCAACAACAAACCACTATTAATTAGGAATCACGTGATAAATATTCCGCATTAATCTCACCCCAAGCATCTTCTCAATCAGAATCGGGTCATAATCGAAGCCGGGCTCATACGAGCGATGGTTCTTCTCGTATTCATTCAAAACTTCTTTGGCCGTGGAGTTAGCAATGCTTCTTCTGCGCCTCCGCTTTCTTCCCGACGACATTCCGTAGAGGTACTGATTAATGTTGAGTGGCAGAATCCCGAGGTACTGGAGCATGCAGATCTGCAGCATGATCAGGCCAAGAAACACCGCTTCAAATTTCGTGAGCGCAAAGAACCAGCGCCATGTTTGGATGAGTGAGATGTTTGTGATGATGCCCTCCACCTCGTCGATGGTGTCCGGGCACAGGATGAAGGAGGCGAGGACGGGGAGCAGGAGCGCGGACGCAGCATTGGACCTGGTGCTGGATAACTTTGTGACGGCGGCGGCTGCGGCTCCAATTCCAATTCCAGTGCCTGCCACAAAAGCACCTGCACCCGCACTGGCACTACAAAATAAATGGCTGCTGGAGGAAAGTAGGAGTGACTGGAGTGAATTGGGGCAGGTGACCATTTTCACTGCGGACTTGCATATTACTGCACTGCACTCCGCTGCTATGCTGGTGTAGACAACTACGAGCGGAAAACAATTAAGAACTAGCCGGTAACGGTAATCAGGAAGCCAGCCACTGAGTCAGTCGGAAGCACTAGCTAATTGACTATGTTCACGTAATTGAATGCGCTGGCACTGGTACTTAAGCTTTATGTATAAAACTCCGTTATGAAGAACTTACGTAAAGTTAATGTGTGTCAATTTTGTTCCACGCTACAGCTAAATGAAAAAGTTTGCAAATTTCAACCTAATAAGTATACAAGCCTCGTTTAATTTACACAGTACTGAAAATCGAACGACGTTCTTGCACAAAAATCACGAAGTCGAAAGGAATATTCCGTCTCCAGTCAAGACTCTCGATAAGAATTTCCTGTTTTCGGCCTGGAGATGAACCTTTTCTATTGTCCTTTGCCGTTTTCCTCATCTGCCTCATGCTTCATGTGTCACTCATCTTCCACCATATCAGTTCGACTTCCAGTTTGCTCGCAGCACTCGACATTTCCCATCCATTTCACGAATCAGCTCTCGTGAATCTACTCGTAGTCCGTTCATCAATTAAAAATGTGGAGAACTAGCGTTTTACTGATCAGCGCCTTGCTTCTATTCGTTTGTGCGTGCGTGTGCCTCGCTCAGGACCCACTATTTGACGAGAATCCAATTGAATTGATGAGCAACTTGATTCCAGTGATTCACGATCCATACGAGCAGCAATTTCAACAACAACAGCAGCAGTCGTCCAACCCGCCTTTCAACGCCGGTGCTGAAAATACTAACTCTGCAACTCCGAATTACGACGAGTTTACTGACGACTACGGTATGGGGACCAGTGGGCCCGGGTCCGGCAGTAATCAGATTCCAGGCAAGAAAGCAATCAGTGGCTGGGGCCGTGGTCGTGGTCCCGCGACGAGGCGAGGAGGACGTAGATTCGGCCCTGTTAGCGTAGTCCCTTCGATGCCGCGGAGCGACAACCGAAATCGCTACATGGACGATCTTCTACTGCCTATAAGATCGACCAAGTGCGATCGACGAATTCGTGTCATCAATGGTGCTACGAGAATTCGGGACAAAGGAGCACTGGTTCGTTTTCAGTGCAGTTATGGGTTCCAGTAAGTTCTTTGATTACAATTTACACTGTGTAAGTTACACAAAGAAGATTACAATCATTTTTGCCTGATAGCATGCTTGGAGTCAGCGTCGCTGTCTGCGTTCGTGGGCAATGGTCGGATCCTCCACCGACATGTGTTCGTAAGTGTGTTACAAGCTCAGTAATCATTGAAATTGCATATTTAGCAAGAATCAGATGCAAATTGTCGGCTGATGCAAAATACGGCGTGAATGTGCCCATTTTACAGGAGACGGCTGTAGAAAATTACCCATTCCGCTCCAAGGCAGTTTACGACAACTGTACGGAGGCGGCGTGGCTTTGTTTAGCTGTAATTACGGTTATGAACTGGAAGGGCAACGGATTCTCACATGTGACGGGCAGAAGTGGAATGGATCTGCGCCAGTTTGCAGAGGTAAACAAACAACATAATGGCTAATGACAAAAGTTCTCCAAAGACATGTGATTCCTCACAATTGCAACATAACCATTGCAGAAATTCCTCCAATCACAATCGCCCCACCATCGACGACTTTTCCTACTCTGCCAGAATTATTCACAACAGAAGCCAGCAATAACGTGGGCGCTGACAAGAGTCCAAATGCAGGCATCACCTCGACCACGCTCCCATCACCATATCCGACAATTGACTCTGATCCTGCCATGGACATTGCGCCGTCACACGGACGGGGGTGGCCTGACGCCGATGATCCGGACTTTGTGCTGATTCCTTCGTCTGCGCCGAGTGAGGGCAGTGAAGACAGCGGGAGGACAGAGTCAAACCAATCAGCAGTGCAAACGCGAACAGATTCTGGCGACATTGACGGTAAAAACAATACAACGTATACTACAACTGACATGCCAGATCGACCTGACATGCCACCCTCAATTGATATGGATCCTATGGACCCAATCCTGTCTGTGGAGGCAACCACTTTGGCTCCTGCGGTGAATGTGGCCCCAGGGCCCGGCCCTGGCCCCTCTCAGCGAGAACCCATGACCTCAACCAGCACCGCTTCCACAACATCAAAAGCGGTGACTTCATCTTCAATTTCAACATCAACTCTCCCCACAACTACTAAAAAAATGTCTCCGTTGGCCCCTGCCACGGCTCCTGTGCCGGCGCCCCTCCCTGTCCCGGTAACGCGACGGACTACATTAAGGCCAATCAGAACGTCAAGGCCTTCTGTGTTCAAATTCCCCAAGTGGAGTTGGTTGAAGAACTCAACGTCCGCCACACCCATGACCGTGAACTTTTCAACGACTCGATTCCCGCTCGCTCTGCCAGCTCCTGCTGACCAGAATCCACTTCCCTACAACCCGGTTCCTCACTACATGTCTCCGCTGACAGTTAGCCCGCCTCGGTTCGAATTGGTCCCCGCGATTCACCCCGAGAAACTTGGCGAGGGTGACGGCGACTCAGCGTCAGTGGCGACCGAAACCGCTGATTCCGGGCGCATTCTCGTGACGGTGGGGATTGTCCTCATCGTGCTCGGAGCACTCACAGTCACCGGAGGACTCGTCACTTACTGCTGGCGCAGAAACGTCGGCATCGCCCGTGCACGATCCCACGACATTGACGGACGGACGCTAAACATGTCTCAAGGAAGCAACGAAGACGTCGTTTGGTCAGAAAATCGAGACAGCAGACTCTGAGAAGAAAGACACGTGTCATGAAATACAAATACTTTTATTTCTAATTTCTTAGAATAGGAGTCAGAGACATTTGAAACAATTCAATAAACTTGTGTTTTAGAAACGAAGAAGACTTATTTCAAGAACGTACATGAAATTACCTAAACACTACATACAACAAAAGCAGACGGACAAGCAATGGATAAGGAATTGGAAATTATAAAACCCGCAAAAGACCAAAGGGCCAATGGCCACCGGCCTTCAATGACGACGGCCTCGACCTCTTCCGCCACGTCCTCGACCGCGTCCACGCCCACCACGTCCACCGCCACCGCCTTTTCGCTTCATCTTTGCGCGTTCTTCAGCAATCTTGTTATTGTACTTCACCTCTTCCTCTCCTTCAAAGCCTTCGATGGGGCTGAACACATTCTCCCCCAAAGTCAATTTTCCAGACAACAATTCGATAGCTTCTTTGGCTGCACCTTCACGTTCCAAACGTAAGACCGCAGATGAGTCTCCTCGTTGGAAGTCCACAAATGCAATCTGAAGCGAAAATGCGTAATTATTTAACTGCTTATGCTTTGTATTTGAAAACTAATGATTGATTAAGCTGCTAGTTGCTTTACCATGAATTTTTCTTCCGGTACCGCCGCATACCACTTTTCTTTCAGAATTTCCCGAGTGAATCCCTCTGGAATTGTGGTCACTTTAACTAGCACGTCCTTCAGTGACTCCACAGCTTCCTTTTCATCTTCTGGTTCTTCTTTCTTGGCATCTTCGGCTTCAGTCACTCCCTCCTCCTTTTTCTTGCGCAATGTCTGCCTTTCCTCAAACTCCAACTTCTTCTTTTCCTTGTACTTCTGCTGCGTCATTTTGATGTACTTCAATAAAAATTGGAATTAAAAATTAAACTAGCTGTTGTAAAATGGATCGACTCAATCAAAGTCGAAGAACTTACTGGAATTTGGTTTCCTGGATATGAAAATTCGCTATCATTCAGCAGTTTCGCCGCGTTCTCAACCGAGTTGAAGACCACAAAGATTGATCCCTTGAACTTCTTGTGCCACACAATTTTATCTTCGGTGGGTATGATGTTCACGATAGGCTTCGTTTCCGGCTCGATTTTAGCACGCTTTGCTTCGGGGGCGTCACCTTCCGTTGGCTTTGCATCAGGAGCCTCAGCAGTGTCAGATTTTGCTTCTGGTGCAGAGCCGTTAGCCCCGGGCTCTTCCTTTGGCTTTACTTCGCTTCCTCCGTTCTCGATTGGTGTTGAAACGAGCACCTTCTCCTTGTAGTTTCGCATGACCACAGCTTCAAAACCTTCATATTTGCTAAAATGTTCGATCAGTTTGTCAAGCTTCGTTTCGGTCTTGTGGAACCCTTTGATATACACACTGCGCTCTTCAGAATTGCCTTCGGGTAATGGAATTTCTGGGTTGCGCCGAATCATATTTGTGGACTCATTCACTTCAATAAGCACCGAGCCTTTAAGAGCTTCGCTGATTTTCTTCAGTCGCTCCTCGTCGGATGGTGACCTACGTCAAATTAAGCACAAAGATAGATCAAAACCTCTTCAAAGCTGCAAACTGATAGATGAAAACATCGGCAATTTACTTACTCTTCAGTGTAGGATCGGACCTTGTTAAACTTCAGAAGTGTAGGCAGCGGAAACCAGCCGTCGTTCTGTGCGCACTGAAGTTTAATGAACCTGTCGAAGGGCAGGTTAGCATCTCCAAAGTAAAACTGGGAAGAAACAAAATCAGTGTCATTAATCATGTCTTAAATATCCTCTTTGCCATATCAAGCCATGAGTATGAATCCAGAACTTACCTCAATCTGTTTTCGCAGTTTCTGCTCATTTTCTGTTGTTTCTGCCATAATTGCTGATAAGCACTGAACACCAGCAAAAATTTCTAATTACGACCTTTGGAAATTAGTTGAATCCGTATGAGTGGGACAAGACCTGTAACACGATGTGATATGATGAAAGATTCACAAAAAAGTCGTCGGCTTTTATTGTCGAGGAACGTAAAAGCAACGCACCACGTTGTTTTTAAAAACCACACTCTCTATTTGGCTTGCTAGAGTCTCAACTCTCAACCTTGCCACGCAAAGTTTAGTTGCGTCACTTGCCCAGTGCTGAACCTTGGGTGAATTCTGTAAATGTTTATTAAAAAGTAGCGTACCACGTTTACATGAGTGATGCATTGAAAATATAATTAAAATGTGCTGCTACGTACAGGGCCCGAACATTCAGCAACTTCACACGGCTTTGGCGATTGGCGGCGGCGCTGAGTGCTGGTGCTGATCGACTACGCCGTTCCATGTCCCCTACCGACATTTAACCAGCTGTTTCTTGTGGAAAATGTCAACGGTGGTCGCCCTGCAGGGCCGCAAATCAAAATCAGTCCACCCAACGCAGTACTTGTCCACTGGCTTGAAGTAGTCCAGCCCCCGGCCTATTTTTACGACCCACCCATTGTCGAATCTGTGGAGACAGAACGGGAAAGGTCAACAGTTAACGGAACCTGAATTGGGGTTATTGGAGACATTTTCAGCCGAGCAGACGTTTCTTGGAACTACCTGACTTCGCGATCGTGCAGCGACTCCGAGTATGCCACGATGAGCTGAATTCCTTTCCCCTGAAATCTGCTTAGTGAATTACCGATGGTGGACAGTCTTTGTTGCTGATGGTCAGCTTGTTTGGGGTCCACGCCTGTAGCCAGATGAATTCTTCTCAGGGATGGACACAGCCTGACGCACAGTTCGATGAAGCGGAGCAAATTATCGCACTGATTTTACGAAAAGGAGAACCCGAGATTATTAATTTTTTTATGAACGCTGGAACACGAAAGTTTGGAGCCTCGTTAAAATACCTGATGTGGTGAGCGAATGTACGGGTCATCAACGTGAATCTCAGTCACACTCGAGTCTAGGAATCTGGAAAACACGGAATGATACGAGTGGCCGATAGAATCCTCTCTGATCTGAATTTGCTCCCGATAATTTCCTGCAGACTTCAAAGTCTCCATGTGTTTCTTCAGTTTTTCTGCTCGGCCCATGTACTCTGCGTAAAAATTGGCCATTTATTAGGATCCTTATCTCATATTGATAGGATTATGAAGGATTAGCAGCTACCATCAACTTTAATTCTGAACGCCTTCTTCTTAATTTCATCCATGACCTCATCCCGGAGTACCTGCATCAGAATCTGGATTCCTTCTTGGTAGCAGACGAGCGACTCGGTGTAGCGCCCTTCAGCGTCCAGCGTCACCGCTCGCGTAAGAATCGAAGTTGCAATCGTCACTGATGACCCACTGCCAGCAGCCGTGCCAGTACCACTGTTTGATGCCATATCCGTTTATGTGTTACGTGGAATTTGGAGTTTAATCAGTGATTTCAAAGCTTCAACTTTATTCTATTCACTGCGGACTTCAATCCAGATTCTGACAGCGTCGCTCTTTGTTGCGATTCGTGCTGAGGATGCCTCTTTGAGCTAAATACTGAACCAAGACCACGGATGAAAAATTATCATTCTCTCACACTTCACTCTTACAGAAAGCAGAAAAAATTACTAATGTTGAATTTGCTCATTAATTAACTTTAGTGTGTGATTCTACCGCAAACTTGACCCAAAATGGATTGGAAAACGTCCTTCGCACTGATTACAATCTTGGTTATCACTTTAGCGGATGCAGCGGTGAGTACTAAAATTAATTTAGGCCAACTTTCAGAACACGTCAGCTTGCACCGGCCATGGCCAGGCGAAACCTGGCTAAAAGGCAGCCGCAGCGGCAAGACAAATCGAATGTACCGATTTTTATGATCTTTTGATGTTGACCGTCACGTTCATTGTTCCGTGCTTAACTGGAATGTGTGAAAACATTGCCCGGAAATGATGGCCTGATTGATCAACTACCAAATTTCTCTTATTTCAGAGTGACAAGCTGGAAAGTGACTTCTATGATTTGGCGGACACAGAGATAAGGCTGAGCCACTCGTTCGGAAGCAGTCAAACTGATGGAGGCATGGTGGCAACGCCCAGGGGCACGCTAGTCATCAAGAATTTTAAGGGTCCCAAGTTCACAATCGACCAAAATCCGCTGTCACAGGCTGATCTTGACAGTTTAGAGGTACGGACAAAGTCCAGCGGTCTAATTCTCCATCTGGAATTACTTGATTGCTCAATTGGTGCTGATCTCCCATAGAAATATGCCAAGGAGGATGGATATTATTTTCTGAATGCTTCCGTGATGACAGCGTCAGGAGAGAATACGTTTCACACATTCGCTCCGGCAGTAAGTCAATTGCCCGACTTGCGACTTATGAAATAATTGTATCTTCATATTTCTTTCTATTATTTCAGAGCACACTGTTGGAGTCCGGACTCTCTGACTTAATCTACATCCATCTGACTCCGACTGGGCAGATATTTTCAATCAGCTACAGCATGAGTCGGAGTGAGTTCCAGCCACGCGGATCATTTCCAGTCAAATTCAACACTTCATTGACAGTTCATAATGGAGAACATGGGCCTGTGTAAGCACAGTTTATTAACTGAGCATTTAATTGGAACAGAACAACACTAACAAGAGATTGAAGAGATTAATCCCGCTTGCTTTATTTTCAGGCCTGACACAGCACAATACCTGGAAAAGTTGGAGAAGGAAAGACTGGCGAAGGAGCGTGGTGACGATGGGCGTGATAATCGTTCATTCTTAGCAAAATATGTAAGCAGGTTTTTCAGTTTTCTATACAACGTAGTTCGTTTCTTTTTAATCGGTTTTACAATCGTGACAATTCGTTACATCCTTTTTGGTACTATTTTTTAACAACTTCTGCATATTAAATGTTTAATACTTTTACATACTTACAATTGTATTTTTGTAGGCGTATTTTTGTACTAGTAGTTAGCTTTATCTATTTAAGCCTATCCTAGTCGTAAAATGCAGTTCCGTGGGTGCACAAATTCAGGCGGACAGAGGATTTTGCTAAAAGGTTTCTTTTTGATTTGTCACACTGCACCGCACGTTTTGTAAGCACAATTTTGCTGTAATATGAATGTTTTTACCACAATTACACAAAAACCTTATTGCACTTGCCATCTCAAGCCCTGAGCCCCTGAGTTAACTAATGACGCTAATATAATGTTATTTTCTATTTTAGTGGATGTACATCGTTCCCGTTGCTCTCCTCGTGCTCCTGTCAAGCGCTTCACAACCGGAAGGCGGATAATCACAACCTTTCCAGCCAGAAATGGACCTCAAGGTTGTTAGCGAGCCTCCGAGTGCCATTCGTGATTCGTCGATGTAGGAGTCTAGTCCTGGTGCAGACTCCCTCGCCCTCCACCATCTTTTGCGAATTGCAGTGTTAATTTTGTGATGTAGTCATTTGTCATGATTGTAAATCAATACATTACTAAAGTTACTATTTATGCAATGATATCGTGTTATTTTGGCAAACCTCAGTTCATTAGTTTCGTATGAATGGGAAAGGCGAATTGAATTGGCTGTTAACCGGTAATTGCTGGATGTTTGTTGCTTTAACCATTATTGTTTAATGTTGGTGGACTAGCTTGCACTCGCAAGTCCTCGATCATTGATCTCAATCTCTGTATTGTTATTCCCGAACAAATTACTGATTAAATTGAGTAGTTCATTTCAATCAGTTCGTAGCTTAATCGGTGCCATTTCTTCCATTTAAAGTTCAAACACTTTGCAATGTGTTCTGTAAGTAAGAAGCGCTTATCTAATTTTAGTGCCTTGTCTTCCGGTCTAATAAATTCCACCTTCAGGACGCGTTGCATGATCACTGATCAGGCTCAGGCATTGCAGAGGTTTCGAATCTGTTTCTGTCTCTTCTTACTTCTTTTTTCTTTAACAAGAGAAAGTGACGTCTCTGTCTCAAACAGCAGCGGTATGTTTATGTTGAAGTTTATTGCATTCCGTTCAGCGCAGGTCTCCGGTACCTATGTTTGATTATCTTAATCTTGTTAGCTGATACGATTTTAACTTAACCATGTTTAAGGTTTCTGATCACCGGGAGTTTAGCAATTGACTTTACGCCTGCAACTTGAGTGACCTGAGCCAAGTCAGCTAATTTCGCCACGAATCAGAATATAATCACTACTGCGCTGCGCCGTTACATCATTTACGTTTACGTTTACGTGTACGTTCTGAAGTAAGTGTCCATAATCATTTTATCGTTCTAGGGATGAATGAACAATGTATCATGGTTTCAGCCTGAACGCCATGATGAACACAAACGACCGGATGAAACTTCAAAAACATTATTGTAACTTAATTGAGGTTTTATACTCTTCCATATCGGCGCACCTGATCTCAAATTTCATAATTGATCTCGAAACGCACGCAGAAATTGACGTGTTGTCCACTGATAAGAAGAAAATGGAGAGACTACTTGTTATCCTGCCTTCAAGGTAAGTGTCCGAAAAGCCGAAATCAATTCTCGAATTTAATCTTACATTCAATTTCATTCGACGTCGTATCTCGATGTCATTACTTAGGGGTGATCAGGCAATGGCCGAACTGATCAATGCACTGAGGCCGAATTACAATTGGATTGCAGATGCATTATGCGAGGATCCTGTACCTTCTGCAACTTCAGCTCCGAATATACTGAATAACCTGAATTCCAACTGCCGTCACAATGGAGCCCTGCAAAATTGTAATGTGATCAGCACGAGTCCACCAAATAGTGAGAAGCTTCCTAGCACGAATACCCTTAATTATGCAAACTCTGAGAAACTGAAGGACATTTCAAGTAATTGGAGAATCCAAATAATCTGGCACGTTTAAATTATTTTACTTACGCTTGGGTTTACACATTTCATTTGCAGTATCCCAGTACCTGGTTCCAATCGGAAAAGCATTCCGCAGATCTCCGACGGTTTCCCGAAACTGGTCCCTCCTCGCACACACGATGGGAATTGATCCCTGCACAGTGGCTGATATCAAACGACAGATGAATCATGATGGTGGGATAGTGTACGCTGTCCATACAGTATTGGAGGCGTGGATTAGTAAATTGGGACCGTCGAAAGCCACGTTTGCACGCCTGATCGATATAACGGAGAGTGAAGCGATTAATGAAGTTACGGGTTAGTAGAACTTAGCGTGCTGTAGAGAGTTTACTGGCTCACTGAATTCCTGTTCCTTCTTGACTTGCTTGTAATGAACACACGTTTAAGAAACATTGTTGATCATGAGTCAGAATTTCTCAGAACTCTTTCTCGTTCCTCAAGTCATAAGAGTTAATAAGTTGACACGTCATTAGACGACAAGAACATTATACATTGCTGTCTCCTGCCCTTTGTTCAAAAATGTTTGCTAGCATTCATGCAATTAAAAGGCAGTTAAAGGAATGTCAATGTGCTTTGTGGTTTTGACAGAGGCACTCCTCGAGCTTTGGAAATCGGTGCAATGAGATGCAGATCAAGTCATGGGTCATGGAACTACTGGACACGACGGACAGTGGAAGTTGTCCCCGTGCCGGCTTCGAGCATGTCGCACCGGATTACCGGATGATTCTTGATTGTCCAATTTTTTTACCAAGTCATTTTTGCATGATGTGAGAAGCAAATCATGCATGTTTCCAATCAGCATTGAATACTCGTTTCCATTTTGTCATAACAAACCGTCGCGTATCCGCCGCAGATCAGTTAAGAATTTAATTTTATACTTAAAGCTTAGTTTTTATTAATAATTTCTAAGTTATTATCAAGTCATCACATTTTTGCATTGCAAATGAATAAAATGTTTACACTTGCTTGTTATTAAATAAATCTAAACTTGATCCACTTCCGAGGCATAAATGGTGGTTGTGGAGTGGAAGAGTCCAGAGGAGCAGGCCCGGCCAAATTTTGGGGTTATGGGAATCCTCTGCCCATTTCCAACTAAACTCCCAATCTGAGTAATCCGTTTGCCTTCGTTTTTGTCCTCGTCTCAGTTCGCCTCGACACGTACTTTTGCAAAAGAAAGGTACCGTTTCCATGTACAGTCGCATTGGGTCTTGTGTGCTTACTTTTGTGAGCTTGCGTCAACACGGCACAGGTTGAGTTTAACATTGAGCAATCTAGATTTTTCGAATGCTGCTGTTATTAATGCAGGAACATGCACTCGTCAGTCGTGTACAAATGCAATGATACACAAGTACGTGTGATGCTCAATTTGCTTTGCTGTGCATGCAACTAAAGTTTAGTCAATAATCCACATACATATAGACTAGTACAACAAGAGCAGTCAGCGAGCAAAAGACGTCTCTGGAAAATTCACAATTGATTTTTCGACGTCTTCGACGAAAATTGATTAATTTCGTCATTTCGTGCGTATTTGGTAAATTTCTACAACTCTTTGACCTAAATTAAAAGGAGGGTGGCGACAGTCATTGATTTTGACGGCTGATTGTGCAATCTGCGAAGTATTATTGGTAAGTTCAATTCCTTTTTTGGAAGTTAGCAGATGGATACGGCCATTCTTTCCTTTTCCTTCTAATTTTGGATAATCTTATGGAATTTTTCACTGTACAGAATCGCATCTCAGGAATTGAGCATCTTTGACCTCATTGAACTAATTCAGCACTTGATTTAACCCAGACAATTATTGTCTGTTAAGATGTCACTTTTTGGATCTCTTATGCGAGACATGGAAAACGACCCAATTTTTGGGTAAGTGCTTGGCTGTTTGTTTGGCTAAAGTTTAAGTTAGTTCTAGCCTCAGGACCCACGTTTGGTGTTATTTGTCAGATCAGTGAGTACTTAATTTGCGTCGGAGCTGAGTTTTTGAGCCTATACCATGCCGTGGTGTTCGATTAATTTATTCTTATGGGTTCCAAGAGGGGAGTATTAATCCTGAATTAAGTAGGGCAGCAGGTGCTACGACCGGATGTCGGAAATTGTTTGGTTCGATTGACAGAAAAGCAGTCAAATGGTATCTGGATATGAATCCAGGCAGATTCTGATTTATGATTCAGTTAAATTAAACCTTTCCTGGATCCATAAGGGAGCATTTCACGAGTTTCATTAAAGGAAGAAATAATCTAGGTCAGGAGGTCCATTCATCGGCTGCCACGCATCAAATAGTGGCAGTAGTAAATACGAATTTTACCAATAGCAGACAGAAATACACTGAGGCTGCAGGTTGAACTAGTCTACTATAGATTAATCAGACCCAGACATGTTTACTTCGCTGTTGTGAACAATTTAGGTAATTGGGTTTTGATTTTGCTTGATTGCTTGTATTGGCGTATTAGCATATTATGCGTGTTGAAAGTACTATTGTTGTTGTAATACCAGTTCTCACCTTGACATCCCACACGCCTAGGCACAGAGTTTCCATATATGTCATGCGTGCTTCGAGATATTCCTTTTGCACAAGCTCAAACTGCAGGCTACAAGGGATCCACAGACGGGCAATATGAAACTGATGATTAATGATTATGTAATCGCGGAATTGCAAACTGTGCTAAAATATATAAAGTGATTAAGGCTTAATACCTAATTTGATAGAATCTACGGCTCATCTTTCAGAGTGTTGAACTTATTTGGGAGTTCCTTGAGCCCACAAAAAGTCCAGGAAGTCCTTGAATAGTTGCAGTTGTAAATTTTCATTCCTTCATATTAAACAATTATGCTTGCAGTTTATTCCTCACCTTAGCGTGCAAGATTCTGGACCATTCATTGTTAAAACTCTTGCTACACCAAAGGAACATGTAGATCCACGGCTCACTGACTCAGACATTTGTAAACAAAGTAGTTACAACTCAACCTCAAGGACTGCGAATTAAGAAATTCACACCATCACATCTCATCATTCACGATTACGATTCGTGTATATTTAGATGAAGGTCGATATCGATGATCGCTATATCCAATTTCCAAATTTGAGAAGCTAAAATTCTAGAGTATAAACTACCAAAGCTGTACTGTCTCATCGTGGCAGTGCTAATGATCATGACAGCATTCGTGAGCTTACTGATGGGTTTCAAAACTTTGGTTTTTCCGATCATATTTTCAGGCACCATCATCGTCAAATGAATCGTATGGTCAGCTCAATGTTTGGAGGTGGAATGTTTGGCGACTCTTTCGGAAACAGTTTGATGGGACCTTCACATGCACCCATGGACTCCCTCATGCCTTTTGGCAATGGATTTGGTGGAATGAACCCGTTTGGAGGATTCGGAGGAGGAATGTTTAATGTTAGTAAAGTGATATTATCCAATAATTCGTACTCAGCAATGACGTGAATCTATTAGTTCCGCTTTACTTTTCTCCTCTTTTGTAGCAGGCCATGATGTCAGATCCGAATAGTCACTGCTTTTCGTCGTCAACAGTAATGTCTGTCTCGTCGGGCCCCGACGGACGACCACAAGTTTACCAGGTAGGATGACTCCGAGTTTGCATGCATGCTTGTGCTTGCATTCTTACATTGAACTTCAAATGATTACCATTACACCATGGCGTGGCGATTGATTGCTTGTAGGCTTCTTCATCTACGCGTCAAGCTCCAGGCGGCGTAAAGGAAACTCGTAAGACGGTTCAGGACAGCAGAACTGGAACTAAGAAGATGGAGGTTGGTCGTCACTTGGGAGATCGTGGGCATGTTCGCGAGCGAGAAGAAAATATGTTTACGGGCCAGCGTGAAGAAAATGAGGATTTTATTAATTTGGGCGAAGGTACGGTCAAGATGCAGAGAAACTCGATTACTTGTTGAGGAACGAAGATTGTCGATTGCTAAGTTATTGCGTATTTTTCCTTAGACGAAGCCCATATGTTTGAGCACGAATGGCGTGAACGCACAGGTCCTTACGGTCAGTCTCGTACTTACATTTCTCACGCTTCACCGACTTTGGCAATTGGAGGGCCAGGGCTAGGAGTTCATTTTGCCGAAGAACCGCACCCAGCGTACAATCATCACCACAGAGGCAGGCACGCAACAAGATCAAATCACCAGGCGTCCACTTCATCAGGTTCAGGACATTCAGGAGTCACAATTGAAGAGTTGCCAGCCAGCGACGAAGAAGTCGAGACGGAGCCACAGGCTGAGCAGAAGCCGAGCACGTCACGCCTTTCTTTTCCATCAATTCCAAGAGTTTCAAGACGTTCACCGCAATCGAAGGAGCGTGCCAAAAAAGCGTCCTCCTCAAAACGCTCGAAAAAGTATTAATCTTAAGCGCGAATGAAAATTGGCTTCGACTTTGGATTCTCCTTTATTACAAAACTACATTACGTCTAGTTTGATTATGATTGTAAATTGAATGAATATCTCTAATAATATAGCAATTTGCTTGCTTTGATGTAAAAGCTCGAAGCGTAGAGGCTAACGCACTTGGAACTTCAAGATTTCTGTTTCATTCCTCGTTAATTAAGCTGGAACTATTAAACTTCTGTCTCAGGGCCCTGAATTTTGTATTGTGTTCCTTGCCAGGTTAACTGTAATCTGTAAACGGGTACTTGATGGCAAAAATTTCTACTGCGCATTAGAAAGACATTAGATCAATCACTGCTGATACTGATTGACGTTGTAGTTAGTTGTACCGTGTTTTGATAACTTCCAGAATCCGATTCGACGCTTCTGTATTAAGTTCACTTGCAATTGTCCGAACTTTAGCTTAGATTTGTTGGAGCGGAGCGGATTTTGCCATCATTGGCATTTGGTGGCAAGAAGGGTATGATATGATCACTTGATTTACTAGTGCAATTTGTACGTAACATATTTTAGTTTGTTCAATTCTGATTACTTGTTCATCAATTTACTTGATACTAAATGACTGGCTTTGATTACTTTCGCTTATTACTTGGCGAATTTTTCGCAGTGAGAGAAGTCCGAGCACAAGAGGCGCATCTCTTCCTTTGTTCGTGTAATTGCGTAGTACTAACTACTAACTGAATAAAGCTGATTTATTCATGTGATGTACAAAAATACCTGCAGACACTGATCAATCGCTTTCGTAATCTTACGCTCTTACGTGCCATTTGCGTGGAGATACAGCTGAAAATTACTTCAGTCGACCGAAGTCAATGACCATCTTAGCAGACCTGCAGTAATCGCGAACTGCGATGCGAGATCATTCCAATCTTGAGCAAGTTGGTTGATAAATCGAGTTTCGACAAGACTTGACCAATGCAAATGTAAGAATTTCCACATGCCTGCTCCAAGAAAGGAGAAAAATGCGCCCAAACTCTTTCCGTCTCGCTATTCAGCGTACGCAACCAGCTCTGCCCCAGATGTTTACAAGTTCGAGGTCCATCCCTCGAAACTTTTAGGTGATGCAAATGGAAACAAGTCTACTCAACCGACAAAATTAGTACCACCACCAATGAAGCCACTTCGCTCTGTACTTGTAAATCGGGATCACAGCGCAGACGCCAAAAATAAAATCTGCCAGCCCAAAATTAAGAAGATGGTCCGATTCGCTCCTGACACCATGGACTACTGCAGAGTGGAGAAAGCATACAACGTAAGCTAATGTAAATTACTCAAAAGCAAAGCTCTTTAATTAAATTAATTGGCTTGTTTTGTCAAGCACAGTACCACAACTTGCCAAGGCTTCATTCACCGATGGGAGTAGAATTTCAGCTAACAGAATGAAACAGTTCCGGAACAGCTTTGCGACTCTCAAACCTTTGGACATTCTTAGAACCGCCTTAGCCTCAAATCTGCCATCGCTGCCTCGACCTCGACTCACAACCGCTTCGATCCAAGACTTTGGAAAACAAGATCAAGGCCTTAAGGGCAAGAAGGAGGTAAATGCGACTGTGAATCCAAAAGAAGTCAACCGAGCAGTAAACTCCATGAAGACTGCCAAATCTGCTGCCCGCACTCCACGGCCCCGCATACCGTTTGAAAATCACTACGTATCATTCACACTTGCTCGTAAAACGTACGATTATTTGAGCAAATGAATTGAACCTTCAGCAATTCGGGCCAGACAACTCTTCCAGATCGGCCAAGACTTGCAGCAAGCTCACGCAGTGTATAATTCGCTCACGTCGGTTGAGTCGAGAGATCGATTTCTGCTGAATCAAATTATTCTGCGATATATCACAGCGCTAGATTTGGCGTTTGACGGAAAATTACATCGGATTCGCACTGGAAATCACTCACGCGATGGCCGATACCACGCCTCACATTCTGTACTTGTCAAATGTCGATGTACCGAGACAGAATGTCGATGGGATCTTGAAACTGAAACAGACAACGCGACGGATACCAGCAAGATCAAGACGGTCGAAGAAGATTACTTAAAGACAGTTGCTCCCATCCTCCCTTGCCTTAGCAGAATTTCCGAAAATCGTCCGAGACAGGATAATCGATTCAAGAATTGTGAAACTCTGCTGGCGAAGCTTCAGTTAGAATTGATTTCGCTCATCATTTGTCCAATTGGATCCGGTATGTTCCGTGACATGCTGGAGACGGTGCCCGCAACAGCGATAGCGTGCTACGATGCGTTGCTGGCTCGATCAACTGGAAATGAAAGCAAACTCGTGGAAAATTCCAGCGTCAATCATGGGCACCAAGAGAAAGCTCGAACGAACCAAGGGAAAGATTTGGGCAATGACAGTGGTTATGAAGCAGTGGTTCAGATGGAGTCGGTGTCTCGGCGAGCTCGACGAAAGAAAGATTAAGCACTTTTGACGTCCACGATGAGAGCACAATCCGTTGGGTCAATAATTCTACGCTGTACCGGGATCATATGGGGATTTTACGAAGTCTTGGTCTCGCCGATAAAATCGGGGCATTGAGCAATGTGGCAGTCACGTCGAAGTCGAGGAATGAGGAAGTTCTGCCCTTCAAGCCATTGACCAGTGCCACAAGAACGCCGAAGGAAGTGAGGGGCAAGGACAAAGAGAATTCGACTGGACTTTTGTCACCCGATTTCACCCTAAGGTCTGAACCACAATTACGATCGCCTGAACCCAGAGTATCAGCCCATTAACGCGTATTCTCCGATGAATACGTTGTACGGCTTGAATCTCTATTAAAATAATATAAATTGGCTGTGTAAAATTCATTCGTGCCCTCAGAGTGCAGTCTCTCAGTTCTTCTAGTACTGATTCTGATTCCTGTCGTGAGTGCGTTTTGTTGTGCGTTATGGAGTTGTGAACCTTCATTCAAGACTTCCGCGATGTCGGACGGACGGAAAATAAAAATATTGAGCAAGGCGGTCTCACATTAAAGCGTAAAGAAGCAATCTGGAGATGAGGGAATGAAATCATTAGACAGCCCTTTCACTCATCCACTCACCGTCCATGATTTGAAATTGAAATTAAGAAAGCCATTAAGGAAAGCAGAAGAGAAGAGGATGGACGCTCGCTTTTTTATACGCGTACGATTAGAGATGTGACTGGAAGATAGAATTAAGGAGATGCATCAAGCAAGATGGTTCCGCGTCACTCCAGCTTCTAGTCGCTTCGGTTCTGGACAAAAAACTACGCCGCGTTAATAGCTTTTCAACGCGTAGCGCAGTCCTGCATGATTGTTTCACATGAATAGTCATTCAACAATGGAACTGATATTTAAGATTTTCTTTCTCCAGTCCGCGTCTATGTGCAATGTCCGTACTTACAAAAAATTAATCGAAATATCAGTGCATTGTCGGTATTGTTTCCACGCTTGGCTCTTCCTTTTCCATCAGCACTCCTCCAAAGGCATCAACGGCAGGGCACACACGAATAAAAACCACGTCTTTTCGTATTTCGTGGGAATACAATGAAATTCATCTGCGTGGTTCAGAATCTCGATTAATTACACATCAATCACGGCAGGCAGATCGACGATAGACCAAGTCGTGTCTCTGGTCTCTTTGATGGCAAAAGAAACGGCAGCAATTCGTTCCTGCTTTAATTCCATTGCGTTTACATCACGTTGATGATGATGACCATTTTTTGCGACTATTCTACCACGCAGGGTCTTCTTCGTTCGATTTGATAGTAAAATATTTAATTTAGTTTTTTATCGAAATACAAAACATAAACATTTACAATTTGAAATTCCAATGTGTGCATTGCTAGAATGCGAAAGACACGGCTCAGACTCACGACATGACGACGACGAAATGAGATTCAAATTGCCTTCTTTTCAGAGTCGGTCTAGCCTGAAATTTCGAGGAACCATGAAATTGGGGATTGAAACAAAGAACAAGGTGGGGATGGCAAAGATGATAATGGAGAGCTGCGAGTCTCTCAGGCTGCCAAACACGAGTGAAATACAGACGTCCCTGTTACAAAAAGTGCTAAAAAAACGGCCGATGTAGCTGGAAAATTACTGGAAACAAAATGTCACAATGTGACAATGAACTCGGAACAATTGCCTCGGAACAATTTGTTTAAAGACATCCTAACACCAAAACCTTAGTTTTTAGTGATTTCAGTCTCGTGTTTGGTATCTTCGAATGCAATAATTCACACCAGCAGCAACAATGAACCAGCATTTTCTCACTTCTGCTCTTCCGACCGAAGTCCAATGGTTTTGCAATTGCATCGGCGTGGGTAATCGGAATCGGATCTTCTTGTGAGGTGCTCGAAAAAATTTCACATGTGAATTCGCAAGGCAAGAAGCAGAACAAAATCTTTAATTGTTGGTTCCCCATTGTTGCAGTATTTCACACATGAGCATTGGGTACGGTTCATCGCCGCGACTGTGACTTGGTCGGCCACAACCACGAGTTTAGTAACCTTCCGCTATCCATGGCGTAATTATGGCCTCCATTTTGTCTAGTCATTATTCCGCATTTTGTATGATTGATTCTTACAACAGCGCCTGCGCTAACGCAACTGCTAGACAATGGAACGATTTCGGCTTCTGTGTGGTCTTGATTCAATTCATTTCTCGTAGGGTTTGATGTAATTTTCTCAGGCGGACGGGGCAACTTCGAGCGAGACTCACTCCGAAATGGGAATGGGATGGCTGACGCTCGCTTACAATTTCAGGCTCAAGCGAGCGGTCTCATCACATGTGAAATTGCTGGTGCTCATTTATGCAATTCATTAAGATTCTTACGCTCTGTGTTCTCCTTCGTAAGATTCAACTAGTTGCTTATTTCAAAGCCTTGAACATGACAAAATTCGATGCGGCGTCCTGAACCACGCTCATGGATTTCAACTCTTGACGAATGCAATGACACGAATTGCACACAGCAATTGTTGTAATAAAAATGCCCCCCTCAAGAGCGTGTAATTTGTGCCTGTGTTCGCTTCAATCGTGCGGTTGTCTTCACAGGTCTGGCCCGAAAAGGCAAGCAGGCAATTTCATTCATGCACCTGTGCAATGCAGTCGACCAGGAAGGCAGGCATGCGTGGCAAAGGCAAGCAATAAAGTTGTCACCGCAGTCATGAAGTTTGGTTTCAGTGCACGAAGATGAAGGAGTTCTTAGCGTCTTTTATCTTTACCGAATAAAGTTGCCGTAAATCCATTATCAGATAATGACAATAATTAGGCTCGCGATGGCAAGAGTAATGACAAAGCACGTATTACGAATAATGGAACCATTACGCTTCTGGCTGTCTCCTCCAAATTGGAGTCGGAGTCAAAAGATCACACTTCTAGCTAGAAGATTACATGATTGCCCTTTGCAGGACGACCATGTTCGTCTGAATTCTGAATCCGTGTTCGAGTCCGTGTTTGTCCCCTGGGTCTTGCTCTCAATTCTCATCAGATTGCAATTGCATTTTTGGCCGTAGACGAATCGTGGTTCATTGCATCGTCGAAATGTAATTATTTATTCATTGTTGCTGTTTTTTTCTGACTGCCGCTGCTGCTGTTTTTGCTTCTGCTGCCGCCAATGCATGATGTCCGGGCCGTATCATCCTCCTGAGCGTAATAATAAGTTGCTAAATAATTATTATTCTTATTCTGAGTCAATGTTATTTCAATTTGTTATGGTTTTGTCGTGACATGGCTCCACTTGTTCGCCGCTTTGCCATTGTATATTTTTCCCATACAATTATTTGGCTTCTTGGTCATTGGCCCTATTTTCCTAAGAAAGCATCTGAGAATGGATCTCAGCGGATGAAGATCCTCTTCTCACTCCTTTTGTAGAATAAAAGTAATTACGGCTCTGCAGAGAAGGAGAATTGAGAATAAGAACGTAATTATTTATTAATCTTGTCAATAATTGCTTACCAAGTACGAAGAATACGCAGGTAGCAGGACTTTTCTAGTTCATCAACAACTGCTGCCAATTTGCCAACAACGCCGACTCCGTGCCAGAAGCCGAATTAGAAATCGCAATTTACTTTGTATTGCGGCGCGTGGAGGTGCAAACGCCAAATTAACCACAAAATATCGTGAAATCATGAAAATTCATTAAAATTGCGGCTTAATGATCGATACACGATTGAGTTCACAAAGGCCAACGCGTGATTTACTGGTTAACTTGTTATTATTTTGATTAGTGCCCAATTATCGAGATGAGAATGAGCGTCATGTCAAGAATTATGAATCTTGACTTCTTGACACGTACCCAATTGGCGTATTTTCGTGTATTCGAAGAGATGCCGTTTAAAATCTGATTCTTTCTGTCAGAAATGGAAGTGGAAATGGTAGTTAGGCTCGGCGGTGCTTGTTAAATAAAATATATCATTTGACAAAATAGGATGAAAGTTTAATCTTTTTTGAACTTTTCCGACCGCATGCCCGAAAATAAATCAAAAAATCAATTTCTCCACCAGCTTGGACGAAATTGGACGAAAAGGTTAAGCAGGTGATGAAATTTTGTAGGGGCAGTGCTCAAGGAATGCCCGAAAATAATTCTTTGCATGACTTGTTTTTGATTGAAATGAAAACCATATTTTTGAATTGAGAGTCTCGAGATAATTACCTCAAAACGCAGTGTTCTTCACTTTCGTAGCTGCAGCTTTAATGCTTTAAATTAGCACCTTCAGTGTACCCTGCATGCATGCGTTCTTCTGCTCGTAATCGTAATTATTAGCCTGCAACCAAACCACAACTGAATAGATCAAGAGTCAAAGAATGGCCACGCAATCGTAGCGTCCAAGCCAAGTGCCAATGTGAAATTATTGTTGTCTGCGGTGTTATTACCGAAATTATGTAAATTCGGTGCCTGCATTGCAGTGTGATTGCGTGTCGACGCGTTAAATATTTCCCATTGGGCAGAAATTATCATTTCAGGTTCCATGTCATGGCAGTTGGTCAAATCATCGGAATGATAACAAGCCAAGCCAGACACGGACAGGCAGGCATTGTTCATTGTTACATTGTTGGTCTGGCCATGTTGGATATCCGATTCGATTGCTGTTGCTGCGTTCAACTTGCAAGACGGAAGATGAACGCAGGATTTTACGAAATGGAGAATCACAGGCAGCCCAAAACAAACACCGAGCCAATGTTTGTTTTTCTCCTCGGAGCCAGGCAGCCACTACACTCTCTCATTGGAGCATTGTTTACTCAGAGTTAAACCAATACATCAGAGATGATGACGGAGGGGTTGTGCAAACAACGAGGAGAAAAACCAACAAACGAGCGTCTTTTTTGGGGTGTCTCTCCGCCTTTTCTACTAACTCCACAACTCCACTGCACTGAATGCGTACGGCAGTGCTTCTTCTCACACAGTGTAATTCATAGTTTGTGTTAGTTTCTTACTCTATTGTGGGACTCCCACAAAACAAACAATCGTATCATCATCTCGACTGTTGAGTGCAAGTGCAACTAAGAACGCTTCTCCCTTTAGTACAGTTTCAAGTTCGAGGTTCTCCATTCTTATTCGACCGAATGTGCATTGAGCATTGATTAGACATGAATTTTGGAATACCTCATTTTGTTGAATATTTGGACAATCTGTTTTTTATAACAATGCTTCATTTCTTGATGAGAATCTGAAAACCAATCTCGTATCTCCGCCCCATTAATTAATATTGTCAGAAATGCTGAATTTTGTCGAGCAGTAGACTAGACCAGAGACATCTTGCATGGTGGTATGTTTATATGAACGTTAATTGTTAAGACGAATCATCTTGTCATTCGGACTCGTCTGATTTGATTTGATTGGTCAGATTCGAATTTGTGTAATTGTTCTGGAGTTAATTAATGGCACGGCACGGAAGGAAACGAGAACGTGAAACCAAAAAGTAGACATGTATTGCATTATTCATTATTCGGCCTTACAACAAATCTTATCACTTCCACGGCCTTTATAATTGACTACAGACTACAGTATTGTATGGAATTTGTAATTGTTCTGGACTGAACTGGGCTCTTGAATGCTGGACTGCACAAAGATGTTTCAATACTAATTCTAGGTACCTCACTCCCTATCAGAGTGTACTACTGTTTTGCTTGTGAGTAACTCCAACTTGTTTGAGGGGTAGTATGTTTTGTGTTGAGAGTTCAAATTGTTAACAACGCAACGACTTGTATCTGGACACAATAATCTAATTAATTGCCTTTAAAATATACCACTTTTCTACGTTGACTTTTTTTTACACCGGTTGTAGCTTAAGTGTAGTTTCTTTGGCCAGGTAGTGAAGTCTGGACTTGAGGTATTGCTCAGAAATGTGTGTAATTAGCTTTTGCACAAGGTCAGTAAACAGTTCGTGGTCCTCGTTAACTGTTGTCCTCAGTTCTTCGAAGAATGTGGGCACATTGAAGTCACGCAATACATTCCTTATCAGCTCTGATTTCTTCAACCACAACAGGCCTTTTGGAATGTTTCGCCTCACTTCGAATTCCATGATCTTGCAAATTTGAATTAAGTCTGGACTTGGGAAAAACAATCCTCCTTTCTACTTTTCACTTAACAGCAAGCTCTCTTTATCCAGCAGTAGGTTTTTGGCATCTGACGCACAAGTGATTTTTGCAGATATGGTACGGCCAACCCATCCAGCAATGTACACAACGATGTTTCTGATAAACGGGCTTAGGCACTGCAAATTTGCGCATAATTCCTCCTCCGAATTGTCTGAATTTTCGCCATTTTCTGAATTGGAGTGGCTTCGGTCACGGATGCCTGCCATATTTCCCAGAGTCTTTATATTGGAATCTCTTTGGGACTGTACAACAGGTGTGAAAGTCGGCATCGTGTCTCCCTTTAATCAACACCTACGGCAACCCAACAACATTCCAACGGAACAGGAGAGCCTCGGCCGGCTCTAAACCAGCGGGTGCAGGCGAGGCACAGAGCGAAAGATTTATGGATTTACAAAAGAGAATCACGTTAAAATTACAAGTTACAACTTTAATAACAAGATGAAGTACAAAGCGCAAAGATCCGCTGGCTCTCTTGAACCCTGCGCTGAACAAATATGTACAGAGAAGGCAAAGTAAGGCCGAGGGACCGAACTGGACCCTTCGGTGCACTGCGCAGTAATATTCTTGTAATTACGTGGATCCCGTGGCTATGAACAACCCAAGCCGTACATCAAAACCACACGGCAAAATGGGCAGAGCATTTCAATTTCGCAACCATGAACCCTGACCCCTGCCCGGGCTCGAATTTCGTGTTTCTCTTCCGTGTAGTATGCTCACGTCTTAATCTCGCAAATTAACTGCATGTCACCTGCACAATGTAAACATTGGCACTCAGGAAAGGAGGAGAAATACGGAATTCCGATGCCAGTTGAGAGTAGACTTGAAGTTAGTTAATTGTGTGTTTGGAGAGTCATATTTCTCATGAGTCCTGTTATTAGGACCCGCGTTGCCGCCACGCCACGCCAAACGGGCCAAGTCACCTTTGGATTCCTTTATAAATTGTACACTTTGAACCTAATAATTACAATGGGCTCGCGTTTGGGTTCCAAAATTCAATATTTGATTATGGCTTGTTCCTTCGCTGAAGAATTGTGTTTGTATTTTTCCTGATTCGCTATGGTCGAACCGCAACAACGCAAGCGGCTTGGCGGCTTGAGTCCATACCAGGAATTACGACACTGCACAGAAGTTGTACAAAGTAACAAATTGTATTTTATGACATGTCATAAAATATTTACATAAGAAAGCAGAGTGGCTGCAGTGACCCTGCTTTTTTAGTAATAACAGTCAAGAACTCCGTTTCCAGGCGCATTACGACATTTGTTATTGTCCAGATTTACGGTTGTCTATTTTTATTACACAGTCTCCTGCTGCCATTGTTGGACTTGCACGCATGACGCACTGCGTATGAAGCTGGAATAATGCGAGGTACAAAGTTTGTCATAAAACGGACATTAAACACACAAACAAGGAAATAGTACAAAGTCAAACCGACTTACGGTACTCAAGCCATTGCCATTAAGTGTCTGGGGATTAAACCGCAGCCGCAAATAGACATAAAATCAGTAGCTGTTGGAGAATCGTCCAATTGTTCAAGAATTCGTGTTCTGTGTTTGTCAGCCGTAAGCCGCGAGTTTTGCATACAGAATGGGCCTGCTGGGGCTTCGTGTTTGGCATTTGGCAGCGGAATTCATAATATTTACATTCCACACGGGTACAGAATGATTGAAATTGATTCTGGGTCGGGTAACTCGAGTCAAAGTCGAGTCAAGCCAAGCGAAGATTGAGATTAGAATCCCGCTACGCTACGTATCGTAATACATTTCTGGTTCACTAGACAAGAAGCGAGCGGAATGCTTGCCCGTCTGGATATGAATACATTAAGCGACTACGCGTACAGTAAAAACAAACGTGCGAGGAACTTAATTTTGTGGTGCTTTAGCCCACTCTCCAGCGTCGAGAGCCGAATTGTTGAAATGTTGTTTGATGATTGTTTGTAGAATAATAAGAAATAACTTCTTTCACACCGGGATATTTATTTATAAGTGTAGATGCACACGGACAATGTAATATACATAAAAATTATTAAAAATACCACCACCAATGCAGTGCAATGCAATGCACAGCATCGGCCGACCAACAATGCATCTTCTTTCAAGAAGCGCCGAATAGTCTCAGGTGTTTGGCTGCAGGGCAGGCGAAGAAGCAACAGCAGAGCCTCCATCCAGAGTGAGAATCCAATTGACTCGGCTTTAACCTTCTTTGTTACCTTTTTTCAATCCAATTAACTATTAACCTGCTTACGCTTAAGCTGCGCGTTGCTTACACGTCGAATTCACACCAAAATCGTGTTGCCCATTGTTGCCTCAATTTACACCGTGCTCAATGCTGCTCAAGAGGACCGAAAGCACTGAATGGGATTTCAATAACGTTAATATAATGGGATTAACTGGAAAATTCACAGGTAAGAAGTTATTTTCCTGCATTTGCGGGCACGGCTCGATCGGCAATTCCTTTGACTCTGACTCCTGAGCTGGATTTTGGGCCAAGAACAATAAAATATGAGTTTCATGCACTGCGCTCATTCATTCATCATTTTTCCAATTTATAACCATTCAAAGCCCAGCACAGCACAGCGCAGGGTATCTTCAAAGCAAAACGTAGCAGGTAGAATGACGAAGTGGTTATTAAAATCGAACACTTGCTGGGCCTGAGCCTTTTCTGCCATGCGATACGAAGAGTCGTGGCTTGGTTTGATGCATTCTTGGGACTTGGCTCCGCATCGTCTGCTGATTCCAAGCTAGGCAGGCAAAGAATTCAGACCAGCTTGACTCCAGCATGCTTAAAACACACAATATGCAATTACCAGTGAGCATATCTCTCCTTGGGTACATATTTACCATTCCATTCCAGAATCAACCAACCAACCCGCTAGCCAGGCAGTCAACGTGCAACAATGACGATGGTTGACGGTGACAATGGACCGCGTAATTGTCACAATACAAATAGTAACGCACAGCAGCAGAGCAGAATGACAAAGCAGCACGCAAACAGCATGGCACGGCTGCGGCCGCCTGGAATGGAGGAGCTCGAGCATGTCTGATAGCATTAAGTCACGTAAAGCCTGCTTAAGCCTTTTGTAAATCCCAATTCTTAATAAAAAGTGTTTGCGTTCTGTCCTGAAACGAACAAATGCTCGTTTCTCACTCAACTCGACTTGCTACGGGAGAAAATAAGATACAGAGGCAGAATGACTCTATTATCACTATTATCGCTGTGCAATGCGTGTCATTGTTGCTCGCTGTCCGCGTCTCGTCATTGTTACGACACAGCGCAAGACTCGGAGCAAGTCGTTTGTCTCAATCAGAAATTGCGCTGTCAAAATTCTCTGCCGAGTCGCATGGATTTTAAGTCAAGAATTCGATGATTTATTATTGGATTATTGACACATGACGTAAACATCGAAATAATGTGACGTGACGCGTTCATGTGCTCATCTTTTTGTTCAATGCATTGCCTGCAACACACGCGGACGGTGCTTGGAGCGAATCAATATTGATCCTGCCTGCAATGCTGCAATGCCCTGGCGTGCTAGAGGCATGCGATGACCTTTTACAAAGCGGAATGAATAATAAACCCCGCATTAATAATATCATCATTATTACAACATATTACAATGCCGGCTCACAATTCGTGAGAACATCACATTTCGTGTTCTCATTCGCATTCTTTATTTATGCAGACGCAGACGGACAAAATAAATTAATCAAATTCAAATGAAACGACATCGTTTTGGGGGCTGGACACAAATATTGAAAGAATGAATCACGTAAATATTACAACTAAATGGACATTTGCTTGCCGGGCAATGATAACACGAAGGAGAAACGCGTTGGGCGATAAATCATGCGATTGCGATGGGTTCTAGTTCGATGTAGACCAGATTCAGAATCGCACTCGTACCAGGAAATTTATGGATTCGATTAAAAGAAACGTATTGAAGTCATGCTACGCTACGAGGCGCGTGCATTTCACGATTTACACAAAAATCGAATCCAGAATCCACGAATAAGCACGGAATCGGAATCAGTCTCTGGAGAATTCTCATGCATTGCATTAATCTTAATAGCAACCCTTCCCATTTCTCGCTTCTTCTCTCTCTCACGCTTCTTTCCATGGAATCGGATCGCCGACGCTGACGCTGCATTCTGCGTCCGACCCGGCCTGGCCTGCCCTTAATTACATCTCGAATTAATTTAACATGGTTAGAACTTCCTCATTCACTCGAAACGGTAATGATTTCAACCCGAAACATCGAGCCCGAAGCCACAATTCTTGAAACAATTCTCCATCGCTTAGTTTTTTAGTTTCACTTTCTCGCATTCTGGAATTTTGAAACGCAGCACAAAATTCGAAATGGACTGAAATTGAAATTCATTTTTTACGTGTTCCATTCTAATCACGCGACGCGCAGCATTAGTATTTTGTATGAGATGAGACGGAGCGTGAAATCAGAACCATTCTTCGCTCCGTACTTTATCATATTCCATGAATTATTCTATATTTCAATATTTCTGACGTTACGAACAAATCTCCGACCGACCAACTCTTTCCTCCCCGCTCAAACTGAGAGCCGAGGTGAGTGCATAAGTTCGTCTTTCGTGTGCTGCTGACTTTTGAACCCGCACTTTTGTGCTAGATCAAATTTCATGGTTGAATCTTTGGTTATTAATCACGATTTAACATTTTTAACCATAATTTCCTCAACGTCTGCCGTGGTTGCTGTTATCAAGTAGAAATACAAGTACAATTAGCCATGCGTTCTACAGCATTCACGATTCGAGACGGTGTCCGTATAAATTATTCGTCCAGCAGCCAGCCGCTGACGCAACAATGAACCCGGCCACGTCCAGAACCCACAGAATCCAGAATCTTGTGGAAACCCGTTGAAATGATCACAGCGTGAGTTAATCATCGCATTATCCCGTCCCGAAGCACTGCACCAAGAAAGCGAAGAAGATCTTGTACAAGTTCAAGCTACGCTTCGGAATTGGCAACAACAACGGCAACGCGACGACTCGACAATGAATCAAGCGCGTGTGAATTGCTTTAGTTTGGGCAAATCAGCGTGAAAGCTTTCACATGCCATAAAGTAAATCTTTGTGTTGTTGCCCATTAAAAGGTTATTCAAATGAGTGCCAGTGCTTTGTTGCTGTTATTGTGATATGATTTTATTAATTTTTCATGGTTTCTTTATCCTGACACTCAAACGCAGCAGCAGCATCGTGAACAAATGAACTCGGCACGCAGATTCGGCTTAAGAGCTTTTTCTTTTGTTACAGTTTCGCCTTGCCTTTGAGTTGCGGTTGTGGCTTGGCTGGCTTGAGCATTAGACTTGGGAAAAGCAACGAACGCTCCATTTGTTGTTGATCTTAACCCGCGATGCGGCAGGCAAATATTGCGATTACGATAATGGGAAGTATGTTAATGCATACAAAATTTGCATATCATTTGCTGTCGACATGAGATTTCGATTAATCGTACATTGTGTTAATGCGATCCACTTACGAAATTAGTGTGCACATATTTTCGGAAGGGGAAGTACGCATTTTCGAAGAGTTAACCTGAATTGGCCAAAATAAACCCTCGTAATTGAAGCACGCACGAGACTGACGTGACAACGACTACGGCACGATACGAAATGCAGATTCCCGAGGGAGTCGAGCAAGCAAATCTATGACTCGGACGACCATAGTGGGCATAGTTATTAATATCAGTTTGTATTCGAAGGCTCAAAGTCAATTTTGATGGACAGGACAGGAAATCAAATGCGGGCCGATCTCTGGAGAATTTCCCAATAAATTGCTGCGGACTGCGCAGTCCAGTGCAAATGTAAAGAAATTGAACAATAACAATTATCCGAATATTGATGAACGCAATGGCTATGGGCATGGAAGATCCGGAGTCCGGAAACCCACAGTGAATTTTCACCGTCAACAGGCTGAGATCATCGATTCGTGGAGCGCACGCATGAGTTTATTATTTTGTCGTCCGATATTTTATGACTCTTGGACCGGAACGGGAGAAATCGCAATCGCAATTCTATTCCATAATCACGCAATAATGATTTTCCACTCTTGACTGCCTCCGCACAGAATAGAATAATATGGACATTATGCCATTGTAATACTGTGTTATTATTGTGTAATAATGGAGATTAAATGTGGGCAAAAGTACATAAATAAAATATGCTGGGTAAATAAGCAGCCACTGCGGATATTGTCATTGTCACATGGTCGGTCGAGTAACAGATGTCAATTTAATACACTACGACTGTGGACACGGTTATCACAAAATTACAGCATACGCACACGTTAATGCATGCTTGATAGCATGACTCGACTGAATTTCGTTCTGGAAGTTCAAAGTGCAAAAGACCTCGTAAAACAATCGCTGCTCTCAGTCACTCAAGCCAGACTCAGATTTCTCTCGCTGGTCTCGCTGGTCTTCTAAAAATAGGATTTTATTACAATTGTGACTGTAGAATGCTAAATGCTAATCAGTGAGCCTGATCTGCCGCTGTGCTTAACGTGCTTGACAACATAAATGAGCTCCTTTGAGGTAGCTCGCCGACACCGCCACCGTCCGCTTCTGTCTCTGATCGCTTCAGTCCTCATACCCAATCATGTCACCCATAAATGGCATTAATTACACGCAAAATTAATTCTCACAGTCGCATTTCTTAATTAATCAATTCTCCGTGTGCGCTCGCGCGAAGCGCGCAGTGAGCAATGAGCAAAGAAAAAGATTCCTTGGCCAGATTACGATGCAAATTGCTTCCTGACGCAGTTGCAGCGCAGTGCGATGGAAATAGCATGAAAAAAGCTATTAAAGTGATCATCGTTCAGCAGCAGCGCGGCGAACAATCTGCTGATGCTAATTCTCGTCGCATCTCATGCATCATGTTGCATTAGGCCTTTTTGCGCTGCTGCGCTGTGCTGTGCTGCTGGATTGTAGTTATGAAAAAAAAATGCCATTATTTTCCAATTTGCCACGGTTTCTGTTCCCTTGCTTTTGCCTCTTCTGTGCGTTCTGAGAGTGTTTTGTGCGTGGAATCGTGGCATGATCACTGCTCATGAAGAAGACACTCATCGTTCATCCTAATTCCAACCCTGAGATGAATGAACACGAACAATTCAGAGTGACAACAATATTTTAATGTGAACATGACAACGATAATGCTGCACAGCACGGCGAGGACGGCGATAGACGTCGCGACTTTTCGTAAAGACGTAAAGAGTTTATCATCTGAAATAATAAAATTACGCAATTGAGCGAATTTTTGGCTTTTGACTCTTCGCAGAGAAAGTTTTGGTAGTGGAAAGCTGAATTCGAGAGTGCTGTTGCTCGTAATTCTCAGCTAATCGGCGCACTTGAAAGAAATTCCACGACAATAAACATAAACATAAAAATAATGGCCACGAATATCATTCATTGCCGATTCTCGCCGCTCGTCGTAATGTCACTCGGCAATTCGAGAGTCGAAGTGACTTCAAAATTGCGGCAGCGCGTTGCCTTTTTTCTTTTGTCAAGAAGTGAACACGATGGGCCAAATGCTTGTAGACTTCAGTTTGCCTTTGCTTTGCTCTTAAAGCTTTGTTTACGAGTTACAGCGAATTACAACTGTCAACACGAGCCATTAGTTTTTTAAAATTACAATCTTTTATGCGACAATATCACTTAAAAGAATGAGCAGAGCATACGTTTCATGGCCATTTCAATCACGTGCGCTCAATTTCATTCATGAACCTATAAAATTTCTATAGTCCTCAATTTTAAGGGTCCGAACCCTTTTAGGCTTCGGCAGGGCTTTTACGGCAGTGACCAGCACAGGTACATTTTCATGAATGAAGCGTGAATCGTCGACCGGACCACAGAGCAGGATTTATGAATGAAAATTCAAACAATAAAATTAGAATGACAGTGGACGACTGACGATGACGATGATGAAGGAATTTATGGCTTCGACCGCATAAATCGCATAAATGAATGAATTCTTGATACATTGCAGTACAGTGCAGGCATTTCACACTTTCTCATTCCTGGCTTATCTCAGAGCTGGCATCTCGGATCAACACGACGTTACGTCTACGCGATATTAAATCATAATTCATACGGGAATGGAATGACATGGCCCGTATAAATATAAATAGTAAATAGACGTGAACCAGAAAATAAGCCGTGCACTCGCGCTCGCACTCTCGTGGAACTTGAAATATGCCAATACTCAATGCATAGCTGGCATGGCTGGTACGGCGAAGCGGTTGGGTTAACCGTTGCCCGCTGCGTTGTCAGTCAATGTACATTCGGCACAGCGTGAACTCCAAATATTCGATTCTCTCTAATTGAGTGACAAGCACAAGCATTTACACGCATTATTCACACCTGTGTGACACGATGGACTGACCTTTTAATCAAATTCTACGCTGTCATTCCGCGTCCGCGCGGAGCATTAAAAATATACATTACACGGCATGGCTCGGCTCGGATTGTTGTCATCTGCTCACTCAAACGGCAACAGCCAAACGACCAACAAGCTCATGTCTATAAAGGGATTAATCATAAGCCTATTTAAATAAGAATGCAGTCGCTGAAGAATTCTAGACGACGAAGGACACGACAAGCACGAGGAATGTGATCTTTCTTGTAATCTTGTAATGGAGCAGTAAATACGAGGATGAGGATGAAGATGAAGATTTGAAGATCCACTCATACACGTATCAGCGAAGAGTCCGCCTATTTTTAACATGCAATCTCTGCTCATTGCCATTTCACTGTGCTGCATTGCGTGCTCATTTCAAAAACTAATAAAAACGCACTAAACTGACTAAACTCTCGCATTCTGTAAATAAGACGCAACCCGTGGCCGTCGTGCCTGGGCCTTTATGACCGTTGTTGTCCGCAGTCCGCTGAACATCAAAGGAACCGGCGACGTGCAAATGCAAAAGAAACCGACGGACGAGGACACGACCGACGGAGCATTGTTGCAGTTTGTATTCTGGATGTTCATTTGTTCATTGTTGTCATTCATAAAATATTTGCTCTCAAAAAGTGACAAATACCAGCAATACAAATACGAGCCGAGTTCATTGAGTGGAGTGTCGGTCAATTTCGTCGGCCGGCCGGTCGCAGGAATTTTGTAAATTAGAGACCGTCCAATTTGTAGATTCCAATTTTCGTAATGCAATGCTGTGTAATGCGTAATGGAGTCTTGTCCACGTAATTTAGTACGAGCTGAATTGTTTTCGAGGCGCGGTGCGAGTAATAGCACGCATTAAATGCGTGTGCGTATCGCGCATTGCGTCCCGCACTGCGCTGCGGTCATAATAAATAACAGCGAGATGAAGATGAAGATGACGAATGATGAACTTAATAAGCACGGACGTGGTTTGACTTGACTTGACTCGGGTAAGGCAAGAATTTAGACAAAATGCCTACAAGCAGGTATTTCAGGCATCACAGGGCTTTGGGTACGTGAGAGAGAGACGGCGGCATGCACAAACACAAACAGAAACACCTTGGACTCAGAAAACTGCTCAGAATTGATACCTTATAATTAGGAGTGAGGCAGCGGGCATAGGCCACAAGCACTCATGGGGTAAGTAAATCACGTTACAAGTACCTGCATTCTGTTGCGTCGCAATCGCAATCACAATCGCACTGGTTTGGTTTGGCTTGGCTTGGCATGGCTGGAAATGCGCGTGAAGTGAATATTTGCTTAATTCTCGCAATGCCCTCGTTAATTACAGAGTGCCGTGCGTGAAATGTACACAAAATGCTGTTCAACGCGGTACAAATCGTCCCGAAAAATGTAGGGAATGTAAAACAATTACGAAAATGGGACGGATCGTAGAAGAACAAAATGGGAGCCCAGTGCCTGTGCAATGCGGGGCAGAAGAAAAGGCAAGGCAAAGCGAGCACCTGAAATCTGACCCATCATTACTGCAGTTCTGCGTCCAAACAATGAAAGAAATGGAATGGAAGCGCTACAAAGTCAAAGTCATTCGAGGGTAGTCACATTCAATTCCAGCGCACAAATGCACTGCACTGCACAAAGCCCACAATGTTGTTATTACCTGAACAGCGAAGAGCTCGAGAGCTCCGTGTTTGAGTGTAGCAGGGTGCCATAAAATTAACTTTTAGTGTCAAAAGAAAATATGCCGACAAAACAACGCGGACGCAAGCTCGGTCGGCGCAAAGACCTATTCTACAAATTACCGATCGCCTTCCCGAAAACGGTTCCAATTTGTAAACCTAACACCTTTATTTCACACCGTGCGAGCAACACTGCATTGTTGTGCTGTGTACTCTGCTCTTCAGGGGCTCTTGAGCTTGACTTGACTTTTGCCATGTCATCTCGACTTAATTAACTGTTTATTATTGCATTAGGATCATGAATCCATAATTACGACTTGCGACGGCGGTGCGGCGCGATTCCGACTCGATTCGTTTTAATCCCTCAAACTCATTCGATTCGCGTCGACTCGATTTCGCAGCTGCCTTTTCTCACGCGCAGTGTACACATTTGGCAAAGTAAAAAGCAGCTTGACTAGTCATGCTTTATGTTTATTGTTATTGCTTATTGCAAGCTGCGTACCGTAGCGCCAGTGTATTTGTCGAAGAATAAAAAAAACTCTCGCAATTGGTTAAAACACTAAATAGTAAATTATGAAGTGCGTAATGCGTAATGGGCAAATGGAACCGCAGCTCGGGTCATTTACACAACTGCAACGAGCGATCTCGGCCGCGGTGCTTGAATTACATAACAATAATAATAAATATTACTCAAAAAAATCGTAAATATTCTTTTGGGGTAAAAAAAACCATCGCAGTCATTTATTTCAAGCAGCAGCGAAAGCAAAAGTGAAGCGTACCGAGCGAGAACGAGAACGAGTTTTGGTCCATTATTTTCGAAATAAATGCCAAATCTCGTAAAAACTATAAAGAAATCATTTGCAGTCATTTACGGCGAAAGAGTGCGGACGTGTACCTCGAGTAATTTCAATAAATCATGTCGAGAACGAAGAAACGAAGGAGATCGCACGGAAAATGGAGGCTTTCGCTTTCGTGTACAGTCTCACTCGGTTTTCTCTTTCTTCTGGTATGGCACGGCTGCACAAATGACATGGCCAAAAGGCCAGGCAAATGCAAGCCTCATGGAAAGAAGCCTATGAATTCAAATTTTAAAAGACAATCATAATTACAGTGCAATGAATTATTTAACTGCCTTGCATTGTACATATTTTGACAACACGTCGCCTCATCCTTTCGCAATACGCAATTGTGAAGGTAGGCACCTCGGCGACTCCGAGGACGACGACGACGGATTATGATAAATGGGACAATCGAGAAGCGGCAATCAATTATGCTCGTGTGTCAAGTTCATTATTGCTCGAGACTTGCCGTCCGTCCACGTAATGAGCTTAAGCCTTTCACTGCTCGCTCGCTCGCTTGGCTCTCAGATTTTTGCAGGTCTTTGTGTTTTGTGTTTGTGCAGCTTTGCTTTGCTTCGCCATTCGCTGTCGCGTCCAGTCTTTTATTGTACTTGACTTCGCTACTGAATTTTTTCCCTATTACTCGACTCGGCTTGCCCACTTTCGCTGCTTCTTTACTTCATCACGGCTTCTCTTCTCGCGTCTTTAATGAAAGGAAGTTGAATTTCACAGCTTAATCGAATTATAATGATGACAGATTTCATTATTAACAGACTCACTCGTCCTGTGTGGCTGTGTATGCAACGAGTAAACTGTAACTCGCTCATCGCTCGGCTCATCCAGGCAGGTTGAGTGACAAGACCACAGCCACATTTGGGAAAATCGAACCTTAATTACAATATTCTGTCAAACACCGCCGCCGAGCCTTGCTTACGCGGCTGTCATTAATTACCTCAACTCGGCCATAATTAACCCAGGCTCAGTCTCAAGTACAACGCATCAAGCTTACGCGTTGGAAATAAATTATGAAACCTAATTTAATTTCCAGCATCCAAAATGTAGGCTAAAAACTGAAAAATGGCAGATAAATGAAATTAGAAACGCTGTTCGAGCGTACGTGTTATGAAATTAATTTTATTCTGCAGCACAGCACAGCGCACGGAATGAAATAAGAAATGGATTGAAGGCCCGGAAGCTAAATTATATTTTATTGTGCTCATGTCCATTTCTTGTTCTTGGCATCTTTGCCCATCATCAACAACGCATCCTCCTCATTACATGCACACTCTCGCTTTCGCTTTCATGCTGGAAGCTGGAATCCAACGCCAAGGCCAAAATAAGAAGTACTCAATTTGACGAATCCAAATATCGCCACGAAGAGATGATGATTACGGTGATCGTGCATTCAACACGTCAAGTCAAAGTCAGAGTCAGTCTGAAGTCTGTAACTCTTCACACGCTGTGTGGCCAAAATGGAGTCGCGTCGGTCGAATCGGAAAATGGTGAATGGGTTCAAACTCGAGTGCGAGTCTCGAATCCCTTGGATTCAGGTAATTAGATTCTGATGTTGAATTACGCGTGTGTTTACCCGTAACCAAAAGCCCAAACCAAAACCAAGTACAGGCAGGAAATATTTTCGATAATTCGGTAGACAGCTTGGAGCATTTTGTAATTCGACTCTACACGGTGCAGCGGACGACTTCAATCCAATCGCTCCACAAAGTCTGCCTGTGCCTGCTACAAATATTTTAATGTGGTGCGGGCGGCAAACGGAAAAGAGATAAAGCACGGACGGACGGGAAAAGAAGATTAAGAAGACACGACATGCTTCTTGTCAAATTCTAAAGATTGAAAAATGAAATACGAGCCCACAAAAGGGGTCTCATGCAACATATTTCATATTTTCATATTTCCACTTTGAAACTATAAAAATTCCACCTTTGTGCCGTCGTTTTATGAAATTCGTGGAAAGGATCATGACGAGAACGAGAAAGTTATATGGAAGTGTGAAATATGTTCAATGTCATTAAATCGAAACCAAACCGAGTCAGTCAAGTCAAAGGACGAAGGCAAATGCAAAATCGCGCTGTTGAGGTTTCTGTAGGCGTTTTCCCACATTTGGACGGAGCAATTTGCTGATTGCTGGCTGATTTGCATGGAGATTACAATCCAAAAGTCTGATGCGCTTGATCTTGGCTTGGCCAATGATTGCAATTGCAATGGAGTTCAAAGGGAAGGGCGCCGCGAAATGCACAGGAGGTTAAAAGCGGCGAAATCCATTTCATTTTAAATTACACATCAAATAACACGATAACAAATTGCATTTCAGGGTTTTCTTGTGCAGTGCACTTTGAATGCGTAAACCAGTTTTGAATATTTTTATGGATTTTGTTACGTGTATTCGGGATTCATCTTTGAGTTCCTTCATCGTGTGTCCGTGTCCATGGCGTGGCTTTCATTTCTCAATTCTTCACCACTTTGCTTTTACGGAGCTTTTCAGTCAGCAATCGAGCAATCGCGTTGCTTTGATAAGCACATATTAATTATGGTAATAACACGTAACGCCGGCCGGGCTTGGCTTGGCGCTTGAATTCAAAGCGCGAAGGATTAAGATTGGAATTAAAGACAATTCCAATAAAAATAATTACGGCTCGGTTGTTGTCTTACTCCAGCAAGCAGACATGATAAACTATGAACCCAACACCTTCATTACAACAATGCAGCAGCGGTGGACACCATTATTAACGCTCCAACTTATTATTTGGAAACAACAAAGCGAAAACCGGCTCTTGGCTCTTCCCGCACGCTGCACTTGCATTGTTGTTTCTCAATTACAAAAGTAATAATTGTACGCAAGACAATCGTACATTTGTAATACAAAATAAATCCAATTCGTGCACAGCTTCTTGTTCTCGACTCCACACTGCGCAGAGCAGCGGCCGGAGCGAAGTGTGAATTAATACGCCGTGGTGTGGACTCCCAATATTATTGTTGCCGCATTGGTGCGTTTGTAAATACTCGGTCACAGCACGGCACTGCTCGCTCGCACTGCGTCATGTATGCACGCAGACCTTAATTGTAATTGAACAAAGTACAAAATGAATTCCTTCTTATCATGAAATCTCGACCGCCACAGCCAAAGCCAAAGCCAAAGTCACGGCCACTTCACACAACGCCGGGAAACTCGTTTGTTCGGCTTTCCGCGTGAGTTTCCAGCAATTCGGCAACGGAATGCGATATTTACCAATAATTTATACATCACAGATTGATTTTGGATTTTCTGGCCTTTTCGCTTCAATTTGGCGAGCTGCTTGTCGAAAGAAGAGGTTACAGCCCGGCTAATAACATGCAATCGTCCACCGCCATAATACATGGGCAAGAATATTCGTGTGTGAGTATAAATCATGAGGCATCACAATTTGTCGGCCTTCCCTTTTCCGTTCCTTCGATTTTCCTGCGCGATGAATGCATAATTTCGGCCGGTCAGCTTCATTAGTAGTCTGGGCAAGTGGTCAGCCAGCCAACTTAATTGCCGGTTAACATCGGAATCATATTCATTGAGCTTCTTCCCATCAAATATTAGCCTTCCACCTGGCTCTGACCCTTTTACTCAAACCAGCACCGGTCGGCCAGCCACAGAATAAATGTTTGAACTAAATTCAACACTTTTCATTACATAAATAATCAAAACAATGCACTGCACTGCACACTGCATAATTATAAAATGTAATTTATGTAATCCTGTTTACGTGCCTGTCGCCATTGGCCAACATTGTAATCGGACAACCAACCAAGTTCGATTCAAGTCGATGTTCTTGTACAATTGGCAAGCTTGCTATTGCTTTTGTATTTGTGTACGCTTACGCTTGTACGCATTTCATTTGCAAACCTTCAAAACTCAAATTAGCAATTTTTATTCCTGTGCTTGCTGATTTTATTCTGCAAACACTCGCGTCTCGAGCATTGTAATTATTCAGAAATTTGCAGTTAAATTGATTTACTTTGCCTCGAAGCGTTTTGACATTGAATTTGAGTGACGAATGCGAATACGAATGGCTCGGTGACTTATGAGTTTATAATGCGAAATGACTCGCTTTCAAGCACGGCACGGCACAGCACGCAGTAGCAGCGTGTTTGACTGCTTGATGCCATTGCATTGTTATTTGCTGAATGTCCTCCACCGATCGATCGATCTGAATTGGAAATATGATAAATGATTGAGTCCGATGACGGCGACGGGACGATGACTGACAAGAACACGGCTACACGGCTCCAATCAATTGTATCGAATTTCGCGTATTGTTGCTTTAATAATTAAAATCAAAATCTGCGATCTTGTTATGAAGTCGACGAGTCTCTCAATCAAAACGCCTCCTTGTGCTTGCTTTTTGCTGCTGGTAGGCAGTTGAATGGAATTCCATCTCACTTGTGCTGCTGTTGAATAGATTGACCCAATTTCGATGAATAAATCCTGTGGATATGCTGATTTGAAATTAATATGGTTTCAAGCACGAGTGCAGACTGACTCCTTTATCGTGTAACGAGAAACGAGACAACCAAGCCAGAAAACGCAACGGCAAAGGCATAAAATCCAAAGTTCGGCCTCCATCGCCATAATCTGCGAGACAATGCATAAAAACATAATCATTGTAGGCTGTTACGTTGCGCATTACGACGGAGTAAATGTAATTCATTGAAGAAATATGAAATGCTGCTAACAAGCACTTTTCAATAGGACTGACTGACGAGAGTCAAGCCCTCAAGAACCAAGACAAGACAAGCCATTTAAATTGCACATTGACTCTCTCGCGCATCTCGTGGGTCCACCTTTTGCTAATCAAACCTTCAAGAATTTTAATGTAAATGTAAATTATTAATTGCGGCCCATTCAGCCGTGTCTTGTCGTGGAAGAGCGAAAGAGCGTAGCGTAATTACAAAGTTGAGCGCTAATTGGACAAGATATTGACGTATTACGTACATGGAACGAGCAATGTAGAACAAACAACTCATTTTTCAATCAAATTTGGTCGAGACTTTTAAGGCTTTTAAGATTTCAAGAGAAATTGGTCGAGTCACGACTTTGTTAACCTTTTTCGCATCTCGCGTAAAAAATTTGACCCACGAAATGTGTAAATGTGAGCTCGAACTGTCGATTTAATTTAATAAAGCACGAATAAAATTCAATTTTGCACACGACAGGAGAAATTTTGGCTAAGTCTGAATGGTAGAAGAGTGAATACACAACTAGTCGAGTTGAATTCTTTGGCAGGATGTGACTAATTACCAACTCGACTCGAGATTAACCGCAACACTTTTAAAATGTGATTAGTGATTACGAAAGATTGAGATTATATTCTTGCTTCAGGTTAATTGCGGTCTACTTTCCTTTGTCTCGCACTTACACGCGCTCCTCATGTCTTAAGACTCATATCTAATTATAAAACCCATTTCACTCGTAAGCAGTAATTGACAGTGGTGGCGAGAAATCATTACCCAAGCCAAGTGGTAATTGTGCGAGATACAACCTGGAATTATAATAATTTGATGATATAAAGACAGTTGCTGACAAAATATCACATCACAACAGAGCGGCTAAATTTCTTTGATGTTAATCAAATGTTTTGCTTGTAATACAATGTGAGACGCTGACGCATCCGTCGACTCGAGTGTGCTCTTGACTTTTCCCATGAATTTCGTAATTTAATCTAAAATCTACTCTGAAGACTTTTCCCTTTCAAAATCTTTGTACTTAAATTATATTTCATAATTTCATTACGATGCGGCAGGCACGTCTTTTGTTTCAGTTTCAGCCTAATTTGTAGTACATCAGATGGTATCAAGAAGAAGACGGTGATGGCGATGAGGATGAATTATGAGATTAAAATATCGTATTTCCACTCCGACGCAGCGAGGCAGCGCGGCGAGGCTCTTTGCGGAAGAATTAATTGTTATCGATACGAGATCACTCCCGTTAAGCATAGGAATCCACCTTTTTCGAATTATTATAATGATTTGTTCGAGCCGACCGAAATTAACGTCATCATTAATCATTCGTCCGAATCGAGGAATTTTTATTGCACATAATTCATAAACTTGTTACAGTTTCACGACTTTGGAATTTCATGCAAAGGTTAACGAACATAAATTAAATTTGTTATTTGTGATATTCCAGAGTAAAGATAAGATTGGCTTCGGTTTCGGCTCCTTCCTGCATTGAGCCAGTCGAGTCGAGTCTCATGATGAGAATCCATTTGTATTCATTAAAAGCTGTGGCTGTGATGAGCTTGCAAAAACCGCCTGGCTTTCATCTTTCACGGAATTCTCACCTTTAGCTTTGAGCCGCAGCCGCATGGAAATACCACAATTCAATTCACTGCGACCCTTCTCCAGTCTCCAGAGACCAGTGTTCATCTCAAAGCCAAAACCACAAAGCCAAAGTGGTTTGATCATCGCATCGCACGCCCTTCCAATTTCTCCAACACTTTCCTCCGACTGACTCCTCTTCATTCGACCGAGTGATTCGGGTTCTCTTTTGTTCTGCAGATAAAATCTCACCTCACCAATTACAACTTCTGATTATTTCAAGCACTGGCTGCTGGCCTTAAATGGTATGAAAAGAGGAATTGAATGAAAGCCGCGTAGCACGCGGCGCATGGCAATGCAAAAGTAAGCCACGTCTTCCTCGTTCGCGACTGCGATTGCTCACTGTGAAGAGTTAAAAAATTAGCACTGGTGCTCGTCCCTTTAATTTCTTATTTACTTTTCTTAAAGCAGCATTTTTGCGCTGGCGCTAACTCTGCCGTGTTGTTTTGTTTGCACTTTCGGACTCTAATCAGGAGCGCAAACAGATGAGTTTCTTTTGACGCGTTAACACCCAAGGAAGATCATACGCATATGGCCATGGTTCGCTCTTCAAAAGGTGCCTTCACTTGCTGTATTCAGTTCCCTGATAATTAACTGGTCAAATATTGACAGAAAATGAAGTGTGATGTTTGGGAGCCTGCAGCCTTGAATCCAACTCCTTCAGCCTTATGTGTTCTGTCTCGGTTGTCTGGAATAATCTGGATCTCAGGTACTGATTAACAAGAATAATTGCTATGGCGTATCCATAATCTAATATTCCATGGGTAATTAGCGTTAGTGTTGGCAGTAGACTGCAGACTGCAGACAAGATGATGATGTTGTTACTCACGAGCCGAGCCAATCTGTCCATTGTGCGGTGCTCCAATTTTTCCACTTCTGACAAGCTTTGGATAATAAATTATGAGTTTATTAATCTCTTATTAAACTTTGGCTCGGTCTCATTTTCCATTGTGTAAAGAGTTAAAGCAATCTCTGCTTTGCCATGCCATGCCTTGGTCATGATCATTATCAACTTATTGAAGCGAAACTAATGGAAAAGTACATTGTGAAAAATATTATTATGAGCCAGGATGATAAAGGAAAAGAGAAAGAGAAAGGGTTAACTTTCATAACTCTGCCTTTGTCGTGTTCAAGAATTAGAAGCCTTCATCCCGCAACGCCAACAATCTAAACCGATACTGTCAAACTTTAATTAATTAAAGAATGGACATTAATTGGTTTACGTACTTGAGTTCATTCCAGAATCCTTTTCTGGACTATTCACTGTCCAGCGTTCTTTTTCAGCGATAGCGATCGACAGGAAGTCGTGATCACATGTTTACTGATAGCTCACGTATAAATTTACTCTGCGTGTCGTCTCCACATTGAGGACTCAAACGCGGACCACGACCATAGAACATTCAACGCAGCGCGCAGTGCTGGCACATCACACCCGAGTAAAATGATAATATTTGATTATAAAAAACCTGTTGACGTTATTTTTCAAGAGAATAAAAGAAAATGGCCCTCAAATTACAGCGAGCCGCCCAGGCGATTGCTGGTGTCAACCCCACACTGAGATAAAAAGGCCCAAAATGCACTCGACATGCTGAAACCCTCAAAGTACGGAAGAAATTCATCATTTTTAATACCGGTGAAGATAAGCAAGAAAAGCAAAGAGCGCATCTTCTAAAGATTAAAGAGAAAGAAGAGGACAGAGATTGAATCAAGATTTCAGTATTTCATAGAACAAATCATCGCCACGTCCGCGTCCACGGCGCATCATGGCGGCATGGCAGGCAGGCGGGCGTAATTGCAGCGCAGCGCAGACAGGCCGAAGCAGAGATGATGGCAAGAATGAGGAAATTGTCAGGTGAATTTGGTAATAAATTGCCGCGTCGCAATTACACTTTCAAAATATTTGGTGAAGAATGAAGATTTGTGTAATCCATACCGAGAGATCCACGACGATTCTCGATTCGAGAGCGAAGGTGAGAAAAATGGGCACTGCAAGCCAGGAGCCCCACCAAAAGGTACTTTCGTGCGAGATGCGAGAGAGGAACTCATTTTATGAAATAATAAATTCCAATTTCCGTTCAATTTAAAACGTGCGGTAAAAATGCTTTCATTCCCCTACTGCACAACAATAACAATAAAATAGTGGCAGCCAAAGAAGAAGAAACATTTCTTTTCATTGTTTCAATTGTTATTGTTATTGTCGAAACTGTAGCGAAACAACAAGCCCAGGACCAAGACCAAGTCCTTTCGTCGTGTACAATACCCGAATTGAATGTGAGTTGATTTTCACAGCATGAGAGAGTCAATTTCCATTATATTGTATCACCATTCTTTGTGCTGCTGCTCCTCAAAGAAACAACTTTTAATGCACTGCAGCCACGGCATTTACTCTTTTATTCCGGTACTTGGACTAAAAGTCCTTGCTTCCTTAATGATGATGACATATCATGCAAAGCAATGTAATGCAATGCAGGGAATCGAATGCTGGGCCATTTGTATTGTTGCCTGCACCCCAACAATAAATATTTGTCATCTTTTCTCAATACGACAGCGCAGCGTTCTGAGTGTTTTAACCGTTCGTTGCCCATTGTCAGCCTGTCAACACGTCGCGTCGCATCTTCAAGTCGTAGTTTCAGTCGCGTCGTGGTCGGTCGCGGTCCAGATTCCCTAATCGAAGCGGTAACCATGACCAAAGGTAGTCAGTCACAATCATCTTGGCCAGACGCAGAGAGCTTGTCTCACGCTTCAATTCGCGTTCGCGAAATTGCAATTGCATTAATTCAATATGAAACTCGAGACCGAGCATCGCGTATCGCTCCGTGAGAAAGGCAAAGCAAAAGCCGTGCAAGGCAGGTTGTGGATTTTTTAAACGAAAATATTAACTTTTGAGCGAAGAAAATAAAATATTAAAATTAAAGCGTAATACCGCTTTGTGGTTTTTCTTTTGACACTCTTTCCATTCAATTGTGAACCCTACCTTGCCTTGCAGAGCCTTTACTGTCTCTTTTGTGAATGTCAGCACCAGAAACGTGAAACAAGAGCAAAGGCAACAATGCACAGGCGAGGCAGCGACGACGAGGGTTATGGGAAACGCGCATTAGTATGAGCAGTAATGCAATTGGGATCATCTCTTGACTTTGACTTGTGCGTTCGCCTCGGGTTTTGGGGCTGATTGCATGAAATCGCAATCGGTAACCTTCAACAGGCACAAAGCGCAGTCACAGGCAAGGCAAAGCAGCACAGGTGTGACAGTGTGAGTAATTGCGTAAAGGAGAAAGAAAACTGTGAAAGATCGCAAGATAATTAATTACTCCAGCACAAAGAGACGATGTAGCCCGCAGAAAGTAAGCAAGAGACAAGGGCGGAAACCTTCAACCAATTCAAGCATTTATTGCCACCAATTCTCGATGCCTTACTTTGGCCAGGTATTTCATTTCTTTCCATTTTATGCCAGAAGATCAAATTCAGGACGAATCAATTACGAAGACGCTGCGAACCAGACTGGATTTGAAAACTGGATTGTTTATTGATGGAGAAACGTGCAATAACGAGATTACAACCACAAAATGGTCGACATCAAGTCATTTGTTGTCTGTCATGTCTTCTTACATGTCTTTGATTAAAATCTTGATGTTGTAAAACAGTAAATTGTAAGTAAAAATCCAGTTTCCAGCCTAGTGTTTCTGTTCTTGCCTTCTTGCGTGGTAATTGCCACATGTGAAAGCAATGGCTGCCTCGACCACGGCACGACTTTCGTTTTATGGTGGCAATAAAAGATCGACGGGTGAGGTTTCACGTTCAGGTTCAGAAGCATCTGATTATCATTTTATTACGCTTGCCACACCACATCAGAAACCATTTTGAAGCCAAGCTGGTATGATTCACTGGATTGCACTCCAGAGAAATTACACCTACCAAAAACGGAACCGAATCTTGAATTTTGATTCAGAATACCTGCCCTGATTCAAGGCTCGTTTTGAGCCTCATCTGGATAAAGCCCATATAATTTCGTGATTACTAAAAACAAACGCGATGTGATTCTAGGACGAAGACGATGGCCAGAGCGAATGACGATTAAGCCTGAAAGCGAATTTTACCTGCGGTGATCTTCTGACTTGACTTGACGATGTTGGCTGGTGTTAAAGTTGCCACCTTTTACTTGTTCCAGTTCATTCGGGGCTTGATCTGGCCTGATCATGTCTTATAATTAATTCGAGCATGCACTGCACCGAACCAGTCGCCGGTCTTGATGAGAGCCCGGATTCAGCTACCGCATCCATAATTTAATATACAAGAGATGCTCGTTTATTTTTACGAGAAATCTGCGCTAGACTGGGCATGTTACATGCGGATAATAGCCATAATAATAATTCTCTCTCAAAATAAATACGGACGAGAAGCATTTAATTTTTTGTGCATGCACACAGGCTGTGCGTATAAAATATGGACCACAAAATCCGTGTCCTGCACTCAGCCTGCCCTGCACTGAAAAGGGTGGAAAACAAGTTTTGTTGATTGTTGTTGTTGTTATTGTTAAAAGGATGTATAAATAGTAATTTTATCACACCTATAATAATCCATTCTCGAACACCTTCCATGACTGGCTTGGCCTGGACCGACCCTGGCCCTGAACGAACACCTTTTCACTCCATCGAGGTGATGGAAATGATCTGTTACTCCACACCAGCAAACAATCCACCAGCTAACCTAGCTCGATGTAATAACAATAATAACTGGCTTACGAGACTTTTTGACTTCGAAGTGTACGCACTGCTTTATGTTTACGTTTCGAAATACCGACGGGCTTAATCACACACGTACGACTTGTACAGGTACGAGAACGTTAACGTTAGCTTAACTGCTAACTGGACTGACGACCATGCTCCATGCCTGCCGTGCCATGTAAGGGCATGCAATAAACTAAAACAAGATAGGGTGCAGCGTGCAGGAGCTCGACGATAACAATTTAAGGGTGCATGCAAAGTAAACTTTTTAAGCCAGTTCAAATTAAAAGTGAACATGAAATATAAATAATAAGGCAGTATGCGTACGCGAGAGATCGCAAGGTAAAGGTGCTTGGTGGAAACACAAAGGTGACGTGAAAGCGGAGGAGCAGCGAACGGCGAAAGATGATGAGCAAGAAGGGTGTAAAAATGATTACATGGCTCACGGCGGCTGCCACTGCTGGCTGCTCTGCTCCTCATTGTTTCATCATTACAACACGACTGACTGACTGACTAACTTCTGCTGGGCGATGGGAACATGCGTTTATAAATAATGACATTGAAACATGAAATCTGCACTGCGCCCAAGCGAATTTTGTTTCAACGTCAAGTCAGCGTGGAAATTTATTTCAAGAGTGAGGCGCTCACCTGGTCTCATAATTCTATCATAATATTTGCCCAAATTCAATTTGTCAGGAAATTTACATAGATTCACCATAATCATAATAATTTAGAGGTTAACTGCAGATTCTTATTTTTCCTATTAAAGTTACTGACACTAAGCAATGCTTGCAAGCTTAGCGTGGTTGTCGGCAAAGTAAAAAGGTGAGGAAATGGTTAAGCATAATAATAATAATGAAAAGTTAAATAATAAATTGAGCGAGATGCGAGTGAGAGAATCTTTGCCTTGTCTTCCCTGCATAAATTCACGTTTCACGTAAAATGGGTGGAGATCGCCCAAAACAAGTTTCTGCTTTGAATCTCAGGTTCTTGGGTTAAAAATACGTCCGCTTTTGGAATCCCGCATATCGCATTTTGTGCTGGCTGTTGATTTTATTTTTTATTGTAAGTGTGAATTGAATATTTCCGAGTCGAGTCCTTTTCGATTAGTCAAGGGCCGTAACACCCATCGCAGCCGCAAATCTCGCATTCGGCCCTTTTCAAATGCCTGCGCCGTTATTAATGCAATTTTTTCCTTTCAAACTGTAAGGATGCAATTAATAATGTGTACATTGTGCACGGTACTCGTACAATGTAAGAAGTGTTGGCTGGGGCGTGAAAAAGGTTACGAGATGATGGGCAAAGGAGATGAGCACTAAACAGCGGTCATTTTTATTGGTATTGATAAAAGCCAAAGCTGAAGCCGAGCTTGAAGGCAGCCTCATTCTCATTCCATTGCTTCGTGTTATCGTGTTCCGTTCGGGCAAAGAAACGCCGAAAAGAAACTTATTTCGCATAAATCAAAATCTCTTGACTGCTTGAATGCTCAAAGATACAACACGAGAAAAAATGTAAACACCTTTTCCTCACTCGCACCGGCAAGCAAGCGCCTCGACACGAACAACTCGTCCGTGCTACGTAGTTTCGTGTAATGTGCTTACACGGAGTGTTGGGAAGGATGATCGGATCTCGATTCTTGAGCAGGCAGGCCAGTCAAAGCCAAAATTGTGTACACAACATTTTATAATTTATTATAATTTCCTCCACTCAGACTCGCAGGCGTATGCATTGAGGCATTGCTCGATAAAATGGCCAAAATCGGCATTTTTATTATTTGTTCAAATACAAATTACAATACGAATAAGAATTCTCAACCCTTTCACGCAAGAACCAAGGCACAAAGCGTCCGTCGGTCGGCTGAACAGCAGAAAAGCGTCCAAGAATGCGCTGCACGTATCATTGTATGGGCTCTAACGAACTACTTAACACCCTTTTCATGTCCTGCGTCGATTCTTGTTAGCAAATACTCGTAGTCCTTTCCATTCAAAACTCAAGTCAAAAATCAACTTCTAAGAAATTAAGCCGCTCACTACTGCTTCACAGTATTTGAATAAAACCAATTGTTGATGGTTGCTTGTTTGAGTATTTGCGTTGCATTGTGCTGGTGCCCTGTTCGGACGAGTTTCATTGTGCTGATTACTTATTCATTTTCTGCGGACTCAACTTGATGAACGATGCGCAGCAGGTGACTTTTCCATCTTTTCACTCGCTTTTCTGCCGGTTTCACCAGCAAAATTGGAAGCTACGACCGAAATACTAATCAGCTACGAAAATCCATTAATTGCAACGTCCGCACTTTCATTTACACCGGGGAATGTGCGGTTGAGGTCAAAATCATGATCATTTGCTTATGCGAACGCGTTTTCTGTTGGCTCAGCCGCCGTCAATCGAATCCCGTTCACTGATTGTGTAATCACGACGAGTGCTGTTCAAAGAATTAAGAATTAAGATTTCATTAGAAATTCCCGAGTAAATCCTCTTGAAGGGTTTAAATACTTATTTATAGTGTCGTGCCGTGACGGGCTTTGAGCTTTTGAATGGGCATTTTATGCATGCATGCGTCCAGCGCAAGCGCAATGCGCGAGTGTTCGTGTTTATTTATTTGTTTGTGTTTGTCGGCTCGGCACTTCAAATCGCGTAATTCCTTTATTTATTGATGAGTTGCTGGGTTCGGCTCGCTTGATGAGCACCGACCGACCGACCGGCCGACCGTGCCAAGCTATGCTATTACCTTGTCATGTTCCATTATGATGAAGAATTGACAAGCGATTAAGTTTGTAAATGACTATTCACACTGAACACGTTCGCTCGCTTATGCAGGCGAGGGTTATTTATGAGTGTGAAGGTATTAAGTATTAAGAATTATTTGACTTTGAGTCAAGTGTTCGATCGGAAAGCTGGTAATTTGTAATGAGTTTTCGTTTTTGTGCAGTGCAATCCAGTGAATTCGGTCATGGCTTGCCAAGTGTTCCTTGCCAGGATTAATTCGGAGTCTACGACGTGTGTCAATTCAAGCGAAGGATGTAACTGGACAGGACTGCAGCTGCATATTGAGTACGAATCAGCTGGTCATGCCAATTGCCAATGCAAATATGGTGCCAGTGCATTGAATACTGCATGCGTTGTGTAGGTGGAGCGTTGTAATGATGATCGGAAAAGGTTAATCTGCCATAATACACTCGGGGTGTGTTTCTGTATTATTTTTTATTATATTTGATTTGTTCGCTTAATGTGCACCACGCAGCCCAATCGGATGACCGTTTATTACACGCTATTTAAGCAGATAGCCTCTCGATAAGTGCGAACGCCAAAGTCAGCGCCAAAGCCAAGTGCATGTTTGAATTCTTGAACTTTGAAGGCATGCAATGCAATTAATCTTCCACCAAACTCGTACTCATACTCGTATGCAAAAGAGGATCTCGTTCTCGATCGTATCGTCGTACCTCGCGTTTATGCGCTGAGTATTAAGCTGTCCCTCGTAAATTGCCAATGTCATGATTTATTGACTCAAATAACAACTACTACAACGCATAATACAAACGCGCTCTTGCGCTCAAGCTTGAAAGGCTGAACAATTATCGTCTGATCGAAAATGGGTATAATGGCGTGAACTTTCAGCCTCCCAATGCAAATACAAACATAAGCGAACAGCGTAGCGTCTTGACTTGAAATTCAATCCAGTTCATCAACTCGCCATCGCCTTTTATAAGCACAGGAATTTGCATAAATCTTGTGCATATTCGTACGCGAGTTTGGAGTACATTTGACATGCAATTAATACGCGGAACAAGCATCGTATTGAAATCAATGGGCATAAATCATGTATTTATTACTGTTTGAACACTTGCACCCCGCATTAATTCATAATTCACATTAAGTATTCACACCTTAAAACCACTTCTAATTGACCACAGTCGTATTTATCGCGAATGGCGAATGCGACCAATCACACGAAACAACAGTGTAATTAGGGTTGACCTTTAAAAATTTCCAATCGCGAATCACAAGCCGCAAATGGCAAATTGCATTAATTAAGCAATTTGTAGTCCGTAATGGTCTGATTCGATTTTATCTATGACCATTCAAATAAAAAATTGAGTTAAGCAAATTCTTATGGGAAAATTCGCGCAGGAAGTGGCAAAGAACAAAACAGCGATGTCTGGCACGATGACCAAAGACTTTGCCGGGTTCCCGCGCACAAAATGCCACTCGAATCGGAATTAAAACGCCAGCGTTATAATTAGCGCCGCGTCTGGACTGAACTCTCGACTTGGACGAGACGAGACGTGGCTTCCCGTAATCTAATTGTTGATGGTTTCGAGATGAGTTTATCCGCTGCTTTTATTAGCCCCTCATTTTACTCCGCCTGCGCAGTAGAAAAACACATTAAGATTACATCACATTACCCATTACACGATCATTATTATTATTTTAATTCAATATTGAGGATTGTTTGCGCATTGCACATTCGTCGACGTCCGTGTACGTAAAAACTGGTTCGTTTTAATCCTGCGCTCCATTGTTTTGTCTGCAATTTGTAATTTGTACTTATTCTCAAGAGAATCATCTCAGCACAGTGAACAAATGTACACAGTTTAGACCGACAGAGTGCTTTGGTGCTTTGTGGTAATTCGTAATTGTAATTGTAATTTCCATTCATCAACACTTGAACCTGAGCTTTTTGTTCCATGCACGTGTGTTATTAACAACTCGTTGTATTTACTTGTGTGCATACATTTTGGCTAATTTCTTTTGATTACAGCCTTCGTGCTTTCTGCTTTTCTTGGGTTAAATGATGCAAAAGTTGTTTTTCAGTATTTCAGATGCCGGAGATTGCTTTCATGTGCTGGCTGACTTGGCTTATCGCAATTTTATACTTTCTTGCTGTAGTTTGTATTTGTGCTTTATGGTGTGAATAACCACAAATACAACGTTGGCAGCCTGGCAGTTTTTAACATTTTACGACCAGAAGTAACTCGGGAACCAGAATATTTACATAATGTCCAGATTGTGACTGACTTTGTGCCTGCTTGCTTGCTGCGGTGGCGGTGGGGTCATAAAAGCGGATTGTGTGCGGGCGGTGGGTAATCAGAAATAATTGAATGCTGTCCAGCAGCGAATTCTCGCGTCTCTCCTGCTCTCCAGAAACGGCACTGCGAGCAACTTTTCACGCTCTCTTGCTTTATTAGCATAATATCAATAATTATTACAACAACATTGTGTAAAGCAAAGGCAAGAAGTATTGCAAGCAAAAACCGCGTGAAAAATATGGACTCGAGGTGCCTGCCTGCCTGCCATGGAATGAAATTACATCAAGACATATTTTGTGATTAATAAACGAGATAAGGGCTCACAACTCGCATTCATTTCACTGCTGTAGTTTGCAGTAATAAAATCCACTAATAACAGCTCACAGTTGAATTTGGATTGTATGACTTTACAATTTTATAATGCAAACAAAAATATTACAGAGTACAGAGCGAAACGGCCGGCCGCGTGAGGCATGCAAGCATGCAAAAGTTCACAGTGTTCGCAAGATTGCCGTTGCGTGATTGCAAAATTCATAAACCGACGCCACGTCACGCCAGAAATGAACGAACTCTCCAGCAGCGGCCGAGTAGTGATCCCATTTCGCACTCATATTTCGCTCGTTTAAGGCTCCAGCCAATGATTTTACCTCCCAGGAGGAAATTCTCATCGTGGAGACGTCTTCGTCTTCACACGCATGTGTGAAGAATTGAAGAGTCGAGATTACAGTCAGAGCCACGGCAGCATCGCGTTTGGCATCCTAAGTCTCTCGTTCTGACAAATTACGATCGATTTACTCGCATTAACGCATGCAATGCAACACGCGCACAGTAAAATTTAAGGTATGACAAAATAAAGTAAAGCAAAGGCAAAGGCAAAGATAAATATTTATTAAATATTCACTTTAGCATGTGAGAAATGGACGCACGGGTGGACCCGGCGGACTTCCCCGGTCATTAATTATTTCTGCAGACTGCAGACTGTAGACTGCAGAATTCTGGTATTCATACGATGCGAGTATTTCGCGTACTTCAGCAATCTGCTCAGCACGCCTTTATGATGTACGATTAATACACCGATTGCCGAACCTTTTTCACAGCCAAGCCCATTTCTTGCATGAATTCGAATTTTGTTAGCGGAATGCAAACCTCCAGTAAGAATGCTGATGCCAGGCCAGACTGCTAGCTGAAGCTGAAATCAGCTATCTTGGGATTTAATTTCCTTATTGGCCATCCACCTGCACTTGGGACTTAATTAATGTGTGACGTGTGGTGCTTGCACTCAATCGAATTTCAATTACGTTAATTCAATTCCCAGAAGCTAAAGACCACAACATAAGCGTAGTGAATAGTGAGCCAATTCTCATGACATTTCAATTTCAATAATTCTGGTGCGAGTCCCGAGGGACATAATTCCCAATTCCGAGTTCGTTGGAGTAATGACAGCAATTACAATTAGTGGACAATCGATGGGCGACTCAGGAAATTAAAGAGACACAGTGCACATGGCACACAGGTTCAGAAATCATAATCTGGCATTTATTCGTTCGTACTCGTAACGTCGCTTTTGCTTTTGCTTTTCGTTGTTCTCGGAAGGAGCCAGCTTTAATTTTACAAATTGACATTGACCATTGACGAGTACTGCAATGCAATGCATTGAAATGCTGGTAGCTGGAAGCCTACACACTAGTAGGAAACAAGAACTTCGGTTCGTTAATCTCTCACAGGAGACTCAGAGCTTTTGCCTTAGCCTAGCCATACACTTTTGCCTAGATAATTGCTAATTGCTAATAATAAATTACAAGAGTTAACAAAACGGTATGGCATGGCAGGAGCAACACAGGAATAAATTACAGACGAGAATAACACACACAACAACGAAACGAGACACCGACGACAGACACGAATGACGAATTTGACTTAAGCCGTTCAATTTAAGTGAGGATGAGGATGCGGAAGATGATGTTGCTGATGATTGACACTGACAGGGTAGAAGGGGTGGTGCTGGTGTTCACCGCCACCACCACCGTTGCTGAACAGCAGGGACTGCGCCTGGAGAATGGCCGCCGCGTACAGCGAAGGATACGACGGGAACAACGCCGCAGCTGCAGAGACAGCGTTCAGGTTGTTCACGATCAGATTGTTGTTGTTAGCGATGGCGCATTTGTCAGGATCCGGGCTTAATTTCGTCTTGCCGCTGCCGCTGCTTGGAGACTGAACGGAGCTCTGCCTGTCTACTTTATGCTTGGGTGATGCGACTGCGATGGCCGTGGCCGAACCGGGACTCTTAGTTGAACGACTGTGTACGCTTTCATTGTCCCTCAAATCATCCTGATCAGTATTTCGACCGCTGGATTTTGATTTTGGTCGCGCGTGCGTGGGTGTACGAGTTTTCAAGTCTGTCGGCACCTCATCGTCGTCCACCTCATTAATGTCAATGTCAACACTTTCGGTGTCATCGTCATCCTCCTTCGAGTGCGCCTTGCGTGTGCGTGTGCTTTTGAGATCATTCTTGAATTTGGACACTGAATCCGAGTCGTCGACGTCGTCCAGCTCATCCTCGTCCGACATGACGATGGACAGACTGCCCTCCGAACTGTGCACTGGGGAATTGTTGTTGCTGCTCCGAACACTGCTTCCGCTGCTGCTCAGCGACAATGAATGCGAATGCGTCTTCACATTTCCACCGCCGCCGTTGGCGACGGCTGTGACGGTGCTCGGATCTTTGGCAATCAAGTTCTCTATCGAAAAATTATTCGAGTTGTTACCTCGCGCGTGAGGTTTACAAGCGTGGGACGGGGACGTAAGACGAAGTCCATTTCCGTTCTCTTCGTGAAGATCCGTCATCCCATTGCTGATTACCGATGACTGCATTTTGACCTTCTTGGTCGGGTTCGCGATCGCATTCTTCTGATTCGGATAGTGTGGCTGTGAGTCCGGTTTTCTTTTCAGCCTGTTACTGCCTTCATTCCCGCAGAATGAATTCATGAGGATGCTCTTCTGCGCTTCTTTCATGAGATGCTGTTCGATGCTCTTGGGCAGGTAATTGTTCAGCAGGTTGAAGTTGTGGAAGTGGGCCCCGTGTCCTGGTGGCGGTGCTTGACTGGCAAAGTGCAGGTTCGTACCTGGATGAAACTGTGAGAATGCAGATGCCGGCGGTGGTGACGAGTACGGGGTTGAGGAGGATCCCGAGATCGCTGCTGCGGCTGCAAGCAATCTTGCCTCAACCGAATTTGCGTTGACTTGTGCAGGAATCAACGAGTGGTTGAACGCGGAAGGTGGCGACGGGGGCATGAATGCGGAGCCGGGTCCGCTTCCGGGAGGAGGATTGCCGGAGCGATGAAACAGAGAGTGCACGGGTGAGAACTGGTGAGGATAAATTCTGGACCCTCCGTTGCTGCCCCCACTTCCATTGGACAATGGCGGATGGTGGTGGCCATGGCTCAACGACGAGGATGATGAGGGTGAGATTGTGAGAGGGTTCACTGGCGACAAGCAGTGGCCATTCATCGACTGATTCGCGCTCGAATTAGAAGTTGGTGTCATCTGCGACTGGTTGAGGAACGGGAGAGGGTGACCGTTCAACGTACGCTCAAGCAATTCCTTATCAATTTTCTGCAGCTTGAACCGTTTTCTCCTCCTCAGAAATGAACCGTTCTCGAACATGTTCAATGCATTTGAGTGCAGTGCCCAGTACGCGCCCTTGCCAGGTCGATCTGGTCTGCGCGGAACTTTAACAAAGCAGTCATTGAATGACAGGTTGTGGCGAAGTGAATTTTGCCATCGTTGAGTATTCTTCCTGTGGAAAACACACAAGAGAGAACGGGGTTGAAGATTTCATCTTTTTCAGGCTGCCAGGCACGTTTTGGCGTTTGACACGTTTGGATTGACAACTTTTGATGTGGGATGCCAAACTCTCAAGTGTCAAGGCTCAAAGCGCAGAAAATTCCCATTGCATCAGAGTCAACGTACTTATCTCAAAATAAACACGACAATAAAGTGAGGCTCACCTATAATAAGGAAAATTGTCCATGATGAATCGATAAATGTCTGAAAGTGGCAACATTTTCTCTGACGAACTCCAAATTGCCATCGCTGTCAATGAGATGTAAGAGTACGGCGGTTTCTGATCACCGTAACTTTCTCTGGATGGTCGCGGCATGATTGTGGCTTGGCTTATCTTTTGCACAAAATACACTTCAAATTCACACGGATTCTTATCACATTACGGTCGATAGCCAAATTGAGCCAAGTAACGATGCCAATGCCGTGCCGGCTGCGGTTGACACAAACTCGGAAACTGTTTGTCACTGATCAGAATCGTTTTCAATCGACATTGTTCTTTGTCATGCAACAATCTTGACGGCAGTCTTGCTGATTGGACTGGGGTAAAGACAAAACTTTGCATATGGTACTTGTACTAGTTAGGAATAAGTTAACAAATAATTAACACTGATTACGATTGCGATCTTCTTCCGCTCGAACGAAGTCACTCACGCACGTTGCTCACGCCAGTGATAGTTTGAAACTGCGACTGCGGTTGTCGGTCTCTTTGCTTCACACTTCGTGGCAGGATCGACCGTCGAAGGTGTGTTCAGTTTCTGTTTGTATTGTTGACTCTGTTCTGTCTACAATGATCTTGCCCCAGCCCCAGCTCTTCGTCGTGCAGGGTGCAGTATGCAGCGAGTTGTTGTAGTGCTTATCGCGATCACGAGTACTTTATACAATATTTGTTATTGTTGCAGTGTTATTATTTGAAGAGCACTTCACACTTCACAAGATCCGATGTGCAGCCACGCAGCCAGGAGAAGAAAGTCAAGTCAAGTCGTCTGCTCAACGCACAGAGCAGTAGCGCGGGGGTTGGAATTAAAACCAAAACCAGCCAGCTCTTGTGCAATGTTGACTTTGTGCCTTGTGCGTTGAGGGCACGACGCAGTGGTGCGAGAAAAAGGTTTGGCTTGATTTACACGAAAAAGGCGCAATTTGTTCGATGAACGTGAATTCTAAAGAATTCTTTGCCGTGCAGGCAGGACCGCGACTGGTTGCCTCCGACAAAAGATGCGATCAGGGACAGCGATCTTGACAGTGCAAGAGCGAAAGACGTAATGAAGGAGGCTCGCTCAGATGCAGCTCGGCCAGGTTTCGCGAAAGATTAGAAAATCCACAGTGTAAGGGATGAAATGCTAATATTTTGATTCCCACTCAAATATTAATATAATCTAGCCATGATTACATCAAACCTCTCAGCTCTGCGGCAGCGGCGACGGATCATGCGGGCAAGAGGCAAGAGTCGGAGCCACGGCGAAGCAAAAGCACGAGCAAAAAAGAAGCAAAAGCAAACCTAAGCAAAGGCATGATCTTGTATGTATTCGATTACAAAATATTTGTGGGTGAAAGAAAGAAGGCAGGCTGTAAGGGTTGCTTTGCTCTCGTGCGTATTTAGGCAGTGATAGTCAGCAGTAATAGTAAGTAGGCAGTAAGCTGCACTAAATCCAATATTATCATTGTTGAACCAAAGAACACGATCCGATCATGAAGTTAAGCTAAGAACAGTGAGTCGAGTAGTTGAGTTTAGCAGTGATCTTGTTTCAGGATGAATTGTGTGAGTGAGTTAACATGCATGCGCCAGTGGCAGTGCCAGTGCGCTGGTACAGTCTGCAGTGGAGTGGAGTTTCGTCTGCTTAAGCAAAGCCACTCCTTTAATATTGGTTTATTGGTTCTTAGCAACTCCACCTATTTGTAGGGAGAAGGGTGGGACTACTACTCCGAACCTTGTTATCCTGATCTACTGCTTAAACTGCAACTGCAGGCTACTTAGGGATTTAGTTGGCTCTTATGACCACTCGAGAATTGAAGAATCAAGAGCCACCTGCTTGCTTGCCCTGCAGTGGAATTGAACGGACCAACTTCAGCCCAGGAGATTAAAATCGAAATTCAAGTCCCAGTGCCATTGCCATAATTGCGGTTTCAGTGTCATTATCAGGTGGCCGTCAACCACGATCCACAACACCAGATGCAGATTTGTGTCTTAATAATATGATAACTCAATTATATTATTGTTGCGCCGCCGCGCCGAGAATAATTACAGCTTACATGACATGATTACATGATTCCTGGTCGCGTAACTGGAATTCGAATGGAACAGAAAAACGAATGACATTAATAAAAGCAGCAAGGCGGGTGTTGAAAACCAGAAACAAGAATGACACAATTACTAAATTATCCAGCTGCTGTTAGCTATGAAATGAATTATGAGTTATGACTTTTCAGAGGCGTGGACATGTGAATTCTATAATTATCTTCTGCATGCATGATGTGAGTAATGCACCCGGTACACTTTTTATTGAGTTGTCGAAATTAGATCAGCGTTTGAGATTGATCGACTTCGACTTCAGCACGTTCGACGTGTACTTTTGCACTTTTGGAGAGCATTGCATTGGCAAGACAAGAGACATGGCTTGATGGTCAATTGAACTTTATATGTCAACACTTGAGGCTGGATGAGTTCGAAAGCAATTGCGAAATAATAGTTGACTCGTTAACATACAGGCTCTTTGGTCAACAAATTAACGCACACTGCTAAATACCCATGCTTTAGTTCTGCTTTTCCAGCTCCACAATGAAGTTCATTACCGTGCCAGCGTTTCTTCTCTTCGGGGCAGCGTTACTGGTAGGTTTTTCAGCCTGTGTCGTACTCATGACTTTTAGTAAATGCTCAAATCGACTAAAAGAAAATTACGTGCCTGTTTTTAGGTCCAGCAAGCCAGCTGCTTCAAAGTAATCGCATTCTACACCGCGCAGCAAGATCTCGGACACATTTCTTTCGTGCGTGAAGCTAATCAGTGGTTTCCAACCGTTGCGGCCCGATACAACTTCACATACGAGTCGACAAACAATTGGTCCAATCTGAACGAAGCGTTCCTTTCCCAGTACGACGTGGTTGTGTTTCTGGACACGCGGCCCGAGGATTCTCAGCAGCGCGTCGCATTTGAGAACTACATGCGATCTGGGCGTGGTGGCTGGTTGGGCTTCCATTTCGCTGCCTTCGCCCTGACCCCGTCGGCGTACCCTCAAAACTGGAATTGGTATCACAACGACTTCATTGGAGCTGGACAATACAGTCACAATACGTGGGAGCCGACGCCCGCGTACTTGCGAGTGGAGAACACTGGCCACTTGGTGACGAGGAACCTGCCACGAGTATTCCAGGCATCCACAAACGAATGGTACGCCTGGCAATACAACTTGGACAACAATCCAAACATCGACATCTTGCTCGCCATCGATGAGAGCAGCTATCCACTCGGCACGAAACCTGGCGAGACCTGGACGAGCGGTTACTATCCAGTTGTATGGACAAATCGCAATTACAGGTATTGTACAAGGTCATGCGATACGATTACAGGTGTCATTCCCTTTCATTCAATTACAGGATGATTTACATGAACATGGGTCACAACGCTATCGATTACGATAACGGCAACGCAGATTTGTCATCCACCTTCGAGTCGCCCGACCAAAATCAGCTGATTATCGACTCCTTGTTTTGGCTAGGCTTGGGGAAATGATTGACTGTAATCTGTGATGTTAATGCCTGATTAACCCTGGACTGAAACTGAAAAGCATTAAGCGAAGTAATTCGATTAAATAAATGATTCTGTTTAATTTCCGTATCAGCGTACCCCATGGTTGTTTCATTGGCTGATTCGCTCTCGTGGCGGTTTTCTCGCTCACATGCTCGATGGCTCGATCTGAGAACAGTCTCCCTGATCAATCTGAACTCAAGACAGAACGTTATCACCAAGATTTAATTTACGGCACTTCAGGTTGCAGTTACTGGTTAATTTGCGATTGTTATTGTGCATTGTATTATCCACTGAATAGTTTAATATGAAGATTTTGTCGGGTGATTAATAATAACCAAAATAGAGTAGTCAAAGTCATAGGAGAAAATGATTCAAGTAGAAGGTTCTGACTCGGATTCGGCAGAAGAATCTGACTCTGGCGAATTTGAAGATAACGAAAACGAGACAGTATTCCAAGATGCAGCTGGGGTTGGAGGTCCACGAGTGGTGAGAAAAATTGATATTGAAGATGACGGCGATGATAATCCGCTCCCTGAGCACGGTCGATATCAAGCACTAAATGAAGATGAGGATAACGAGTACGAGCAAGTTGGTTACGCAAGAGGACATGAGGATGTGGACAACTTCGAAGATAACGACGATTATGAGGACAACGACGAGGATGGCGATGATTATCATCAAGTACAATCACCAGGAACGGGAGTGGACAGCTCTCCAAGCGGTCAAGGGTCCAGCCAGGCTGAGAAGGTCAGGACGGCAAATGATCGTGAGTCTATCGAAGCTGGATTCAAAGTGATGAATCGAATGACCACAAACGACGTCAACACACTGTTGAAGAGACTTCAATCCAAATTGTCACGACTGGACATTCAAATGCATTGGAAGCGTCAAGTGAATTGGGATCAAATTGCCTTTGGAGAGTTCAGCGCCGAGGATTGTCGATTGGCGTGGATTTACCTGAAATTAACAACACGGAGTTATCGCAATCTGCGCGAAGTAGTGGACGAAGTAGCCCTCGTGTATAACAACAATAAGAAGAGGTTCCGGAATAAATTATTGCAGATGTTACCTACCTACCCAAAACATTGCAAATTCGTCGGCAATGCGTTCTTGACGTATGCTCACCATGCATGGCTGACCAACACCGATAATAATAAGAAGAGACCCGGATCATATTGCTATGTAAGTAAATCATTTTGCTTCAATTATCTAAATGCGAATCAGGCTACCCAAATCCAAATTATTAATTCACGGTTGTTCTTAACAGTTCAGGAAGCAATTACGACCAACATTTGATCAACTGCCACTCGCAGAGAAGGCGATTTGGGAAGAATATTCGAAAATTGAAGACGGTCAAAGACAAGCTAGAATGAAAGAGTTCTACGCTCAATTTCCGGAAGTTCCATTGAAAAGGTTGATTGACGTTGGTCCTAGACCGAAAGGATTGGAAATTGAATACGATTTTATACGGACCACAGACAGTCTTTCAATGAGGCCACGCCATCCGCCATTTCCAAAGGCCGTAAGTCTATTACGAAATCGTGCGATACATTACTCTATACATTGTAATTTCATAATTTAAAATCAATCAATTCATTCAATTACTTGCAGGAGTACGTCGCCTCGAAGATCAAGAGATTGGAGCCCCCACCGAAGGACGAGGAAGTTTCTACACTAAGAATTAAATACGCCGAGAAATGGAAAAGACTGTCCAACGCAACCAAAGTAAAATGGATCGATCTCTTCATACAAAAATGTCAACAATTTGTTCTGGACAATGCGGAGTACAAGCGAAGGCATCCCGATGCCAAGGTTAGACTCCAACTCAATATGCTCCGAAAGATCAACCGCCAGGAGTTCTTAATGTGGGAAGAATTCAAGAAAAAGCCTACACCTCCGCCATTGTCTGCCAGGTTACTCTTTTGTAAGCTATTCTCGGAGCAGCCACAGTACAAAGATTTGCCACCGGAAGAAATTGATGTGAAGGCATTCGCCAAATTCGGCGAAATGAGCAAAGAGGAGCAGGCTCTTTACAGGATGCATTGCGTGCGCCTGCATGAGCAGTACAAGAGAGAAATCGAGGCGTACTGGGAATCAATTCCTAGTGTCATGAAGCCCGTGTCACTGATGACGATACCTGTGAAGTTTCGCAGAAACTTGACGCACATGGTGGAGAAAGTCAGTGAGTTTGTACGCGAGCTCGATCGTGACCAACCGGATCAAGAAGGTGTTCTGACATCGAGAGAATATTATGAATGTAATGAGTCTGATTCGGAACAAGAAGACGAAGATGTCCGAAGTGGTCCAAGGCCCGGATCTGAACTCGCCGCTGAGCCGCCGGCCAAAAGGAAGAAAGTCGGAGAGCAAAAGCAAGACCCGAAAATCAAGAGTCTTCCCTTTGCAAAAAAGTCCAAGCCGCCATCCGCTGTTGATCACGAGGAAGGGGACGAAGGGAGAAACTCTGCTAGAAATAGTGCAGATGATTTGGCATTAGAAGTTGTTGGTCCAGCCAGCAACATTCAAGACGAACGTCCAGGTACAAGTGCAGATGCCAAAATCAAATCTACCAAAGTCACTCCGAAATCGACAACGGAAAGAAACGAGGATACTGTGGACCAGCAGATCTCAGAGACCCGAGCAATCCAGGCTGCACTGCTTAAAGCAAACAAAGCAAGCAGAAGTAAGCGTATTAAAAATACTTCGCACTTACTTTCATTCAGATCATTCTACTCTTTAACTTTGACTTTCTTGAACTGTTGCAGGAAATACGGACGATATTCTTCGTGGTATTTTCGAATCCGTTCCGACTCTTGGTACTGCCTTTTCTCCGTTGTATTATTATTCCAAGTATGTGGCTCAGGAAAAGTTTTGGATGAAGAAGGTATTCAGACTTGGCCTGGCCAAGACAGCTGATCTCATTTTCCAGTCTTTCAAGACCCTCAGCGCCCACCAAAAGGTAAGTTAATCAAAGAAGTGCCTGGAAAGATTTCACTCAAGGCTAAATTCGAGTTTATGCTACCAATCATAACTTGGTTCGCTGAACAGGAAGTATTTGTGAAGCAATCTCTCAAATTCCATCAACAAATGAATAAAAATCGATTGGACATCAATTCACAACGTCGACACAACAGGCTTCCGGTGCGATCTGGAGTGTATTTCGCAACTGAACCTGTCCCACCACCGCCGTAAGTAATTTACTCTTTCGTAGTCATGCCAGTAACCTGACAGGATTGTCTTTGATTCAATACAATGTTCATAATTTCTGTCAGATCTCTGGAGAGATTCTTCCTCCAAGATCCCCGGGAAAACGAGTTTAGGCCTCTTTCCAGTTGGAATGAACTCAACTTTAATACTCAAACGTGGTACATGAAGCAGTACTTCGCTCGGAATCAAAAATATGTGCAAGACTACGAAAAATTCATCCAGGTTTGATTTCTGTGATAAGTACCCTTCAAGTTTGAACTGTGCATTAACTTCTTGATAACAGAGTCTCAATCCAGCCGACCTTCTCGCGTACGTCTTTGAGCTGTACAAAGGCTGGGAGCGTAACCACATGCAACCGAATCCGAATACATCGCGGGATCCCTTCGCCTACCTCAGCACACTCCCGAGCGTCACTGCCGGGGCTGAGCAAGAACAATCATTAACAGACAGACAGGCACATCATGCGAGCACTTCCGCCCACGTCGACCCGCGTCCCCTGAACAACGACGACTACATTTCATGGCTGACCGCCTTGGACCCTCCCAAGAACCTTTCCATTCCAAAGAAGGTGACAGAGCCCGAGCCCTCACGACGCGAAATCAAGCTCCAGAAAGCCCGAGCGAGGGAAGTCGACTCTGACGAACCGGACACCGACGACGAGCGAATCGCATACCGAGGAGGAAAGCGAGTTGGAACTCTGCGAAAGGCCCGCCACGCACTGACCCCACTGGAGCGCAAGCGAATGCAAGACTCCTACGAGAGAGCATTGCAGGAAGGACTGCCCGGTCTGCAGCCAGCTGACGCTGCGTCTGTGGAGGTTGAGACTTGAAGTCTAGTCACTCCCAACTTGATTTTATTCGGTTAATATTATTTCAACACTTACATTTACAGCATTATTAGCATTCCATGTCGGAGCTGTTCAGCTGTTTTACGTTTGTCGTGTAAATAAACGAGGTGGAGGCAACTCGCAAAATGTCAAATGAAATGAATAAATGAGTTAGTATCTTGTTACATTTCTTGGCTGGGAGAATTGACAGAGTGATTACTTTGTATTCATCTGAAGCAAGCTTTGAATTTTGTTTAAGTATTCAATCAAAGAGGTGTTGGAGTCAACAACAGCAATAACAAGTAATCTTAGGATTAGAAATGCAGTATCTTATCAGTCGTCAAAATCATTTTGTAGAAGAAAGTTGGCCGCCAAATTTTCATTCTTCTCGCACGCAAAGTATGCTTGAACTACAAGATGCTCGGGGAATCCAAGTGATTTAAGCTAAAAACCAAATGAGGATACCGCAATTAGGAATATTCAAGCCGTCAGGCGGTAAATTCTGCCATGCTATTCTCATTGACTTACTCGTTCGATCGCTTCTTTGTCTTGTGGAGTAACTTGAATCTGGAACGCACCTCCTCCAGCCCCACCACCACCGCCACCGCCGCCACTACCCACAGACTCTCTAGACTCAGAGGATCCACCAGAAGACGGCGGCGTCATGTCTTCATTCAGGAGGCGAACAAACTCTTCCTACGACATAACCATTGGTTGTCATTTAAAACTGGGAAAAATGTGAAATTGAGCTCTAGACTTGCTCAAATTGCTCATCAGCCACTTACTTGATTTTCTGAAATAACTCGTAACAAATCTGGATTTGTTTGACCAATTTGTTGCAAAACGGCATTGAGTAAATTTGGATTTTCACGGACAACGTTGCGCATTTGCTCGAATTGAGGCTGTGAACGGAGGAAGCCGAGTGGATCTTCACCGCCTAGTGCTGGCTGACCCCCTCCTCCTGCCCCGCCTCCACTCCCTGCAAGCGGAGCTACTGGATTTAGCTCCTCCTAAAAAGCCACGTTGGAAACATTTAAAGTTGCATTTTCAACACAGAGCAATTGAGGTTGTAAGACTTACGGACAAATCTTGTGGGATTCCGTTGATTAGATATTCCACTGCGCGGTCAGCATTGTTGAACGAAGCTCTTAAGGCTTTTTCCACCTCGGGACGCTCGTATCCCATTGCTACAATTGACTGCACTGATGCCTCGAAGTCGCTGCTATCAGCTGAAGGTGCTGCAGTCGTTGCTGCAGGGGTGCCAGTCGCTGGAGGAGTGGCCTCAGCAGCTCCGGTAGGCGTCGCGGGTGTTGTATTTGTACTGGTGGGCTGAGTGGTTGCAGCAGTCGTCTCTGCAGGCGCAGCCGGAGTTGAAGCGGTGGTGGTAGCTGCAGCAGGCGTTGTGGTACTTGCAGCAGGAGCGGTTTTAGGTTTAGTCACCATCACCACAATGAACTTCTTCTCTTCAATGTCGCAGTCTGCCAATTTAGCTTCATCGAGCAGGATCTTGCCATTGTAAATCAGCTTCTGTCCAGCGACTGGATACTCACCGCCCTTCTCAGCTTGAATCTTCTCTTTCAAGTTGAGAACCTGTCACAGGTTCATAAATAAATCATAATTAGTGTGCTCATCACGTCATCAATCCTTATGTACAGATGGATTTCAATTCACAAGTATCCTGCTCAAAACTCAAAACTTACCGTCTGATCAGCATCGATCTCAATTGTAAAATTTTGCTGCTGAAGATTACGAAGTGTGATAATCATCTTGTCAGCTACGGATTACCACGAATTCACAAAATTCAATCTATTGAATAACGAATACCAACTAATCAGTTCCAAAACTCTTCCGTCCCGTTCAGCACGAATTCATTGATGAATCACAAACTGATTGAGAGAGGGAGGAATCTCCTCTCTTGACTGATAAGCGCAATAAACCAAAGCGACACGATTCGCTTGCTCTTTCAGATATCGATCGAAGTAAAAGTTAGTTAATGGAAGAGAAGTGTAATCGTAATCACGCGAAAGATCGCAATACGCTTGAGAGTTCAACCAACTGCTAAGCTTTGACTGAAATGCCAAATGCATAGAAAATGATATGCAAAAAATTACGTGTGAATGCGAAGTTGTGAGTTGCGTGCATTACAAAGTATGCCGCCTGACTCAATGCAATAAATGCAACGCAATCACAGCAATCGAACCACGGGCGCCACCTTCCGCAGACAGTGGAAACTCATAGTCAAGCTGTAACGTTGATGTTGCTTACATTTCTGCAATGTCCATTAATTAGATCTATTAAAGACGCTAAATAGAATTCTCTCCTTTTTATTTAAACGGAATTGGTCAAACTCAAACAAAACGCGTATAAAATTAATTCAATTTGAATAGAAGGATAAGGAAATGATGTTGTGCTTCCAGAATCCGAGGGTCGCCAATCTTGTGAATGAGTTACCAATAAATTCTTAATGGGTCTTCTTTCCAGGTAGAATGATACCTTCGTACTGCAAGAAATAAAGAGTTGAATTATATCTTTGGGCAAGAAAGATGAATCGCAGGCCTGATTCGTCCGGTAACTTTGTTATCAGTATTTTGTACTTTGCTTTCAGTAACACACTCAGGAGTGGTCTTGTGAGTGTGTGTTGCAAATACACAATGTTGGATTTTAATTTGGCACATTTTTAAAAGTTAGAAACAGTCAAGTAACACTGAACAGGGTTCAAGACTGGATGTCGATGTGCGGCAGATGGAAGAATCAGGAAAATACGCAGATCGATTGGTGATTGAGTGAGTAATGAACTTACTTTCTGTTGGAACCACTTCATGGCATCTTCCTTAGTTAGCTTGTGATTTGCTCCAACTTTTCCAACGCGTCTCCTTCGGTGTCCAACGTTGAATCCTGGACGTCCGAGCACTACGTAGAAATCTAAACCGTAGATTCCGATGCTTGGGTCGTACTTGATGCCCAAATCAATGTGTTCTTGGATTCCAAAACCGAAGTTGCCGGTGTCAGAGAAATTCTCCTTACGCAACTCGTATTCCCTGACCTAAATTACAAGACAGTATTTTTTATGACAGGAATCACATTCACTTAGCGTTCGACGTTGGGTGGACGTGAACGTGACTTACCTTCAATCCCTTATCCAGAATTTCTTCGGCTTTCACCCCCCGAACAGTGCAGTGAACAGCAATCTTTTCGTTTCTTCTGATACCGAATGATCGCACAGTGTAACGAGCCTTAGAGAATACTGGTTGCTGGCCAGTCAGTTGTTCCAACACCTACAAGGAAAATATTAAATCGCTGACTACACCTGCCAAATCACGAGCCCACGGCATAAGTGTGCGCCACATGATCGAAGACTTACTTTTGCCGCACGTGTCAGTCGATCTCCAGATTCTCCTACGCAGATATTGAGGCATAGTTTACGGATCCTAACTTCACGCATCGCATTCCTCGTCTTATCAACGGCAACCTTCTTTGCTGGGGCGCCTGCAGCAGGAGCTGGTGCTTTCGTAGCCTGAAAAATGGGCAGAAGAGTCGGTCAGACCATTTTAAAACTCCATATTAAATTAATTAATAACCAGTACTGATAAACTTACCACCATTGTGCTTCTGTATTAAGTGATTTCCTAATTAACTCGAATAATGACTTTAATTTGCCAAATCTACTGCGAATAACTTGCAACTTGAACTTTACTGCATGAAAAGTATTCGATGGTGGCCGGCATATGCTTTACGTAGCTTTCGAGTAACACAACGTGGTTAGCCTTTTGAATCTTCGCTTGTGAGGAAGCCAGCGTAGATGTCTGCACTTGGCTCTCGTGCGAGCGAGGGGCAAACCTTCTTGAACCACACGCACGCTGCAAGCGTCTTCACCATTCGCTGCATCCTTTTTGTGCAGAGATGAAAGATGAGACTCTGTTGATTCATACGGGGTGAAATGAGAAGCACGCATTGCGGAGTAGCGGAATGAAGATGAAAGCATGTGGATGCGGATCTTCGCCAATTAACCAGCAGATTCCAGATCCCATCAATTAATCAGGCGGTCATTGATGTTTTGATGCGCTTAAAGATCATGTCGACGCCGAACGATGAGACAGGTGATAGGACACGCGAGGCAAGACAAGAAGGCAAGAAACTCGCGTCGTACTCTAACCCTTTATCGATTTTCCATTAAATACATGAACACAACTTTTACTTTACTTTACTCCACTCCACTCTGCAGCTACTTTCTGATTCTGATGCTGCTGGTGCGGGCACTCGACGAGATGAGAGTTCATTTACTGAAGAAAAAAGATCACGAATAACGAATGCCCTGCCGCGTGCCGCCCCTGCGCTTTTGTTCCTTTATGTTGTGTCGCCAGTCGAGTCGCGAATTTCTTGACTGATTTGCCAAGTGCCAATTTGGCGTTGGTCTCTGGAAGCTGGAAACAAAGCCTGCCTGAGCCCACAAGTCAAGAAATTCGAGTTCGAGAAAATGAAGTTATCGCATCCAATAAACGTCAAAACCAACCACCCAACTTGAGCACTCCAGCTGCAGGCACCCGGGAGCCAGAGCGTAGTTGCCAAGAATATAATTCAATTAATTACCTGCTCAGTAAGCCAATTTAGTCAATCAATGCACAGAAGGGGACTTCACATCACGAGCTGAAGCCACTGCCTGTCGCTGGAGGTTGGGGAGGCAGGCATTCATAATTAACACGAAAGATGATTTGATTGGAGTCAAGTCAATTAACGGCTCATAACCAATAACAAAGGCCCACAACGCTAATGCCTTGCACTTGGCGTAGTATTCGTCGGGTGAAAGTATGCCAACAGCCCAAAGCTATTATGCTAGTACTAGACGGCACACCAAGTGCAAGTGGAAAGCTGCTGCTGCAGCGAGATGAAAGTAAACTCAAGACAAAGACCGCTTTGCTTTGTGCTTTCGCTCTGTGATCACAAAAGAGTAAAGAGAAAAAGTTCTATCGTATTATTGTGTCGTGTGTACGGCAGCCGCCAGTTTGTAAATAAGGCCAGGCCAGGCCAGAATCGAGACTCCAGACTCGAACTCGAACAACGCTGGGCTGCGATTCGATTCGATAGACCAGGCAAATGCAGACAGGCGGTTGCGACTTGCGAGCGAGCCGAGTTTCCAGTTTCTCGTTTCTAGTTACTAGTCTCTGAGCTAGTCCGATGTGCGATTGCGAGTGCCGCATATAAAACGAACATATCGTCACTCTATCCCAACCAGTTCTCCGGTTCACGACCGACCGTTCTCGTCTCGGGTTGATTACTTCACATGTGCAACGTGCTAGGTGTGAGGTGCACACGCGACGGACTGCGACTTCGACGCGACACGGACACGAAACAAAACAAGAGCTCACTCAGCAGCACCTCAGCAAAGAGTTTAATTAAAACCCTCGATTAAATTACGAATTACGTACAAAGGCAGGAGCAGGCCGTGTTCTGGTCGGTGGCCGTGTACGACAGGAAAATGGACATAATTGGCAATATAAATTCTGACCAGGCACGCTAATTAATTCGGAGTGCAGCACAGCAAAGGCAACGGGCACTGCAACGGATCGAGTGCGCTACCGCCATAAATCCTCATTTCTGAACACGGTGCTTAATTAAATTATCCGGAAAGAAAGCAGGGCGAATGCGAGTAGAACAGGAGAAAGGGGAAAGAACTCGAAATCTAAGCCGAACCGGGTCAGGATCCGAAAAATCCGAATCCAGTCAGTCACATCATAATGAAGCGGCCGTTGCGAAAGCGCAAGTTCAAGGAGAGGTGACCCAGCATTCTGCAGTCAACAGTCTGCCGTTTGCAGTGACTTTGCAGTCAGCAGTCAATTTGGAGTGCGCGTGCTTAGCGTAGGCGTGTTGGAGTTGCAGTGCTGATGTGGCCGCCATCAGCAGCATGTTGGCATGAAGAGACAAAATATTCGGACTATCTCATTGATTGTCTGCACTTTTACCTACCTGCTTGTGGGTGCTGCAATTTTTGACTCGCTCGAATCGGAAACGGAACGTCGACAACTCGAAGCACTCAAAGGTAATCAACATCAATCGAAATCGCATTCCGTGCACGAAATCCTAATCGATGAGCCACTTTCTGCAGCACTGCCAATGCTTATTTCACTGCAGCGAAGGCAGGCGAAGGTGTCTTATTTACATCTTCCCTAAACTGTCTAAACCAAAACCCGTCATTTCATTTTTCGATGTTGTTGTTTATCATTTCAAAACAGCAAAATACAGAAACACTTGGCTTGAAAGCCGAGTCGAGCCAGGCAGAGGATTCGCGAATCACGAACGCGAATAAAGTGGAGGAGTTTAGGCTCGACGCGGCACGGGCACGAGTTTGTTGTCTTTTGTTTCTTGTTTCTTCTTCTGCTGCTGCGGCTTCAGCTTCATTGTTCAGACTCATCTTCTCTTCTCTTTTCTTCATACCATGAGCCATGCCAGTTCTGTTCTCGCTTTATTCTGCCCATACTTCAAAGTGGAATTATTGATTGAAATCCTTTCTTGTGTCCCGCACGCGCTTGCCACGACTGGCTGCGATTTGCGATTGAAATTTCTCAGCACCGCAAATAGCGAGTGGTAAAAGCAAAAAGTAAATACGAGAAATTTGAGTTGAGTTGAAGCGATTTCGATTTCGATTTGGATGCATTTCGGCATTTTACGTACAATGGACTCGAATTCGCCCGTTCCATTCCCATTTCCATGCTGAAGACGACCCGTACAGGGACCCACAAAAGCGGATGATTGCCATGATTGCGTCGAGTCGTAAACGGTGTAGGCAATATTGATTCTGACATCATCCATCATCGGACAGAGTAAACGAACGACGCTTTGCTACACGGGTGAGCTTAGCCTGTACCTTCATCAGTAGCGACGGGACAGCGAAGACCGATGTCACGTCAGTGTCAGTAATTGTGGCATTATTGAGTAGGTCATTTAGGAAAATGTCTTCGCTTGACAGGCAGCAAAGGCAAAGTAAGACTGTAAAACAGCAATGTGTACTTTGTAATTGAACCGTGGCATGGCACTGAAACAGAATCTCACTGCCACTGCTCACTTCTTTGCAAGCATTGAATAATTTGTATTATAATTCGAGTTTGAATTCGAAGCTCGATATTGGAAAGTATAATTAATGCAGCATAATGAACCAATTCGTTGCAAGTTATTTTCGGATCGGAACTCAGCTCGTCCGTCCAGCTCAGATAAGATAAACGATAAACTCTGTGACGAGACACGACACACGAGACTTGTGCTTTATGCAAATTTCATGCTCGTGTGCAAAATGCAAATGCACAACCCGGAAATCGCATTGACGTGACGCGGCGGAGAAGCGGAGGCAGAATCCGGATGGATGAAACAGCAGATGATTGAGCTTCGTGCTTCTATTCTCTGCACTTGGTAGATTGAATATTATTAAATTACCTGTGTCGCAACACGCAACTGGAAAAGGAAAAGGCAAAAGAGTAATTCATGCATGAAACTAAATGAGCGTTCGCGTACGCTTATGCTTTCATTCTCGTTCGTTTGAGTGACTGACGACTGACATTTGAGTTGGCGGAACATCGGACGTGGCGTTGACGACAATGCGCTCGCGGTCGCCCGTCTTTTGCTTTGCTGCCACAATGCACTCTAATTGCGTGTACAGTGTGCTGTACGCTCGAGTTCCTGCCCGTTGTTCATCGTTCATCACTCATCGCTCACTCATTCGGTGAATTTGTAAATTGAGCAGTCAAGATTCCGTATCGATTTCGGTGTTCCTGCTTGATGACGTTAATTCATCGGGAGTAATGTAATGCAGCTGCGGGAAAGGTTAATGGCTCTGATTGTAGTTTCAGTGGAAGTGGGTATTGACTGGAATGTGTAAAATGCGTCAGCAGTCTGCCGCGTCTGTGGCTGACGATAATTAACATCTGTCTGATCTCAATTCGTCTGTTACAGGGCTCGACGTTGTACTGAACGAGCGCTACAACATGTCTGACGACGACTTTCGCGTACTGGAGATGGTCGTCCTCAAGTCAGTGCCATTCAAGGCTGGTCAGTCTCAGTGGAAGTTCAGCGGGGCTTTCTATTACGCAACCACCGTCCTCACAACCATCGGTAAGTAAAATGTAAAAGTCAAACCAAATCACGAGAAAGTCACATGCTGTGCCAAGCCGATGCCTTGCGCGTTGGATTTTATAGTTCGTAATTCGCAACTCGTAATTAAATCGACGGCTCCTGCAGCACGGCTACCGATTACATCAATCCATGCAGCCGACCACGCCATGCAAGGCAGAGTCAAGTCAAGGCAATATGACGTGAGAGGCAGGCGTGGAATCAGAGGTCTCATGCAAAAGTTTCTGCGAAAAGTCCCGACGCAGGACGGGCGAGAATTGCGATACATTTTGGGGACACTAAATAATGAATTTGTATTTAATTTCTGCTGGGTCTTCGTGTGAGTACTAAACAGCACCGCAGCAATCCACGCCATGCCAGGCAGTAAAGTCGGGCAGGCACAGGCAGCACACGCATTATTTCAAAGCAGGCTATTAAAATTCTAGCGATCGCGATTGCTGAGTCGGCAGTCGCAGTCGGCCTTGGCGTTGCGGCTGTATGGCTTCTGGCTTTCAGCCTGGCGTACCAGTGCCGATGAGCAACACAACAGCAACAGCATTTCATGCATTTTAATGAAATGGTTCAATTATTTCGGCACTTCTGCATTATTGAGAACAACGAGCAGGTATTGCTCGATACGCTGGTCGCTTTCGCCATTGGTTGAAACAGAGCAAGAAAAGAAGAAGGTATGAGCATGAGCTTGGATTTATTCTTTATTCATGAATTTTTCGCCCGCGAATCGAACGCGAATCCTGAATGGGTGAAAGCTGGAGTTAATAAAAATGACGCGAATGACGTATTTTCTGTGTTGCAGTGTTATTATTACCTGTGCTTCATTGCAAAATCAATGCCAATCGTGTCGAAGTCGAGTCGGAGTTGAAGACGAGTGTCAAGTCAAGATAGATGAACTGATATGTCTTATTGCAAAAGCCAAGTGTGTTTCATGTGTGTAATAGAAAATGGAATATGAAATTCACACATGCAGCGTTGTGCTGGCGCAGGAGCGGGCACGGGTGCCGTTGTTTGTCATAGGATTTGCAACACTCGGCTGACATGGTAGGCAGACAGTGGCACTGCGGGAATACAGAAGCGACTCGTACTCGTGTTTGTATCGATCTATGCGTGTGGTATGACGATACGAAAATCCCACAAACGGACTGACTGCAGGCGATGGCGGTGGTGTTTCTCATTTTAATTTATTCCGCCTCGACCATTTGCCATTTGCCGTTTGAAGCACCACCGCTACAAACCAAGGTAAACAATAAACGCTCGGCTAAAAGTCAAACCCGTCAGCCGGCAGTCATAATTAAAAGCAAGGACAGCGAGTGTAAACAGTGAACAACGAAATAACAGATGGATACAGTGAAATCAAATAATTCCATGTCCATGAGCCATTGACTCACGGGCCATAAACTGACCACAGATTGCTCGTTGCTGCTCGTGGCGCGAAGCTTTGAATAAATATTTCACTCCTCCAACGCGAATGGCAAATGGCGAATGTCAGATTTTTACGAGCGCTTTGGAAATTGTGTGGAAACCGAACGCCGAAGTCTAAGCTTTGACGCCATCGCCTTCACCATGTCGTGCCTGCATATGGCGAACTCAAGATGCGTCTCGAGGGACGCGACTGCGACCGACTTGGCCTGGCACAAAGTGCCGATTTCTCCATTTTTATGGCACTCGTCAAACCGTAACTTTTGCAATTCGCTCTGCAATTTGGCGTATGCCATTTGCGGATTTATATTTTCACACGCTATTGCCCATACCCAACATGTTGGGTAATAAAATTACACAATCGGCGAAATAATGATCTTCTGGAAGATGAGCATCCATTGTTTGGCTTCGAAAGCAATCCTGTTCAGTGCATGGCTGGAGCCTGGCAGGGAATAGAAAAGAGATTTACCGCATGCATATTACATTGGATATTATTTACGTGCGCGTGCAAGGAAAATTGCGCACGCAAATCCAGCAAGAGATTTCTTATTCCCATAATGCATTATGCTCGCACAATCACACTCGTGCAGTGCACGAAGAAAGCAGCGGCAGTGATTATTTTCTGCTGAATAAACACGAGCATAATGGAATGCCTCGTTCGTCGTCGTTCGTCGTACACGATATTGGCAGTAATTTATTAACGTTACTCGTTGCTCTGAATAGCATTTCAAATTCATGGGAAATAGGTTTTATGAAGTGTGCCTTGTTAAATTACTGCTCTACAATTCTACAAATACAAGGTTGTACTACATTCGTTAGCAGCAGCTGCTCGCGCGTAACGCAGCAAAGTGCTCGCGTAACACGAGCGTGTAATGCAATTTGGTATAAAATATGCATGGCCGTCGTTTGTTGGCTTTACTCATTTACTTTCCAATAACCGAGCCATTGTCTGCTCACTGCAAACGCGAATGCGAATATGTACTCGAATCACAGCATTTGCTAAGAGCATTTCACAATTTCACTTTCCCTGTGCAAATAAATGTGGAATTTTAATGGAGACGCACACACGTGACGGCGAAGCACTGAATAAGCTCAATTTATGGATGTGAAAGTGGGACGCGGCGATCAACATGAGAAGTGACGGACTCGCATTGCCTCAGTGAAATTGCGACTGACTTGCTGATTTGCCTGTTTGTGAGTCTATTTCCCATTTCCTGTTTGTTATTCTCACGCTGCCGCTGCCACTATCGCTACAGGAAACAATGTGCTCACGCTCGCACTCGTGTGTCCGCAGCGCAAGGAGAAAGTTTCAATTTCAAGTCATACCGAGACAGCGACAGCCGTGCATTGCCATTTCAATATTCGACGAGGGCGAGAATTCCTCCTGTCACATTGCGATTGCAGTCTACTTCGCTATTCGCTGCTATACTGCATTATTGTAAGTGCTGGATCCATTTCGTGAGGGGGCATTGCCTGCCACTGCTACGCATTACTTAAAGTAAAACGACGCGACGCGGTGCGATGCACGCAATGGCCCGATGGCAATGGATTGCAGAGGAAGATGCGAGATACTTTATTTAATGGATTTCATGCTCGGAGGGCAAAACGACAGCAGTTTCAAGTTTTATGGCGCTGCGCTCTGGCCGGCTTGCCCAGAGTGTAAACTCAAACGCAAAACACCAGACGCAGTTTCAGCTGAGTTTTGCACGGAATCGCCGAATTATGGATTTTGGTACTTTTAGCTTGATTAACACGTGAACACATGAATTTCTGCATATAATTTTGACGCATACGTCAATTCGGAATGCGAAAGGTAAACACCGCCACCACACCGATGCTTTCAGTTCTCACTGGCTTGGCTTGGATTCGATTTCAAATACCTGGCAGAAATATTGAGCATTGAGACGCTGTGGAGCTCTTTGTCTTGTCCTTTGATATTTGATTTTGTCATACACCAAATTGGAAATGTAAATACGAGCCGAGTCGAGTTCGAGTTCTCACTTTCGTCATATCATTAGCGTGCCGTGCCAAGCCCAGCAGCAAAAGCCCATCCGTGCCAAGTGCCGCCGCCGCCTTGCTCCTTTGAAATTCGTTTTCGTCCTCCTGGAAACGAGACCGAATCGTAACTTCGCAACGCGTCGCAATGAAATAAAAATTCAAATAAACGCTGCGATATGCATCTTAATGTCTTTGGCACTTGCGACTGCGACTTCCCTTGGCAGTTCCTGCATTTTTGGTGAAAATTCAAGCAGCCGTTTCACGTTGGGCCGTTCGTGTTCTAATAAAAGAAATCGTCGAAATTGTGAAATTGAACCCATTTTCGTTTAGCAGTTTTCGTTGAGCAGCCAGCCAGTCTTTTCAAATTTTTGATCCAATTTTGGCACGCGACTCGCTTCATTGTGCGCAGCTCCTCCAAGAATTAAGTTGCGATACGCGAAATGTGATTTGCCAAAGTTAAGAAACAGGTTTCTCTTTGTAATGATGCAGTTAGGATTATAATACCAATACAGGCTAGGCCGGCTGATGTTTACATTTTCGAATCCAATTTGAGTGGAGCTGTGGAGCGATTGCCATAATCGCCTTAGCCGTGCAAGCAATGAATCCAGTCGTGGCTAAGTAACGAAACGAAACAAGACTTGGCTAGCGTTTAGAGCTAGCGCGTGCTCTCGAGCGAAATCACCTAATAATTGTGTTCAGGCACGTACAGCGATCAGCGACTTGCGACTCCAATGAAACAGTGAAACAGCGAACGAGCGCATGGCACGGCTGAGCTCATAAGCATGATTAACGGTATTACGTATCGAAAGTTTGCAAGTGCCATCAGGCCAGCAGGTAAAAGTAAAGCACCACTTTACTCGAGTACTTTGGTGGGTTAATACGAAGGATTATTCCAGGCGAGTATTGGGAAAGTGTTTTAATTAGCAACTTTGCATGTGCGCGCGTGTGCGAACGACCGAAAGAGTCTATTGATTTCCCGTATTCCTATGCCATATTTTTACGGTCTGCGATAGGCGTGTCAGCATCACTGGAATTATGACACTGCTTTTACGACATATGCCATTCCATGGCCAGTCATTGCTCCAATTTTTCCAGTGGACAGCGTCTGCGAATTTCGACTTGCGTCGTGTCTGAATTAATTTGCCAATGGCTGAATTTTATTATAATTGTGATTCAATGAACAGTTGGTATTTGGCACTTGGTAGTGGGCGTACATGCCAGTGGCAGTGGCTTTGTCTTGTACGGCTAGCAAAACTTTTGCAATTTCTGACCGCATGTGTATAAAACACAAAAATCTCATTAAGGATGAATTTATCGCCAAGCCAAGCCAGACGCCTTTGCTCTGGCGTTGCGGTGCTTTTCGCTGCGTGGTGTCCTGCCATCGAATTGAGTGAAGGACAGAAGAAGGCGGCGTGCATTAAGTATTAAGCGTATGCAAATTAGAAATGCACCGGTTCAAACGTGAATGGCAAAGATAAGACGAAGGAGAGCTAAGATCACCAATTTCCAAGTAAATGTAAATTTACGCCCGGCTAACGTACTTCCGGTGACAGCATCTGGAGTCTGGAGATCGTATCTCATCTCCGCCGCTGCGCTATTCCAGTTGCACTAATCTCTCATCCCGTGTTTCTTCGCGGAATTTACTTTGGTTGCATAAATATTTGCAAAACTCGTGCATAAAGTCAAGCAGGCTGAACCGAATTGTAGCCGAGTTGGTTACAAATAATAGAGTTACGGAGAAGAAATTGTATCTCATAAAACGTACGTAATCACATAAAGAGAAAGTTGGTTCAAATTATTTTGCGCTCTTTCGCAACTTTTCTCACTTTCAATTCTCTGGCTCGCTTTGTGCTCGGCTTTCGTTTCTGTGTTGCGTGCGCCGCGGTGTTTTGTGAATGTTTGATGAGTTTCCTTTCTTCTACACAATTTTTATTATACCTTAACCCAGGCCATGCATTTAAAAAGAAGTCAGTCAGACATCTTACCGAGTGAGTCTGAACCTCAACTCGGTTCAACTTTCTCACTGCCCTGTGCTTCGCTTTATTTGTGTACACACGAGCGGCAGACTCGTGGAGAGAAAGTAAAAGATAAAATAAAAATGTCAGTCCTCTGGGACATGTTTAGTCAAGAAGTTAAAGTAAGCAGTCAGTCAGTCAAAAGAGTATGGCGCACGGAGGACGAGACCTGAGTGCAGAGTGCGGGAGGCCTTTCACCCGGCAGCCCAGTCGCCGACATGAGAAGCGCTGAATTGCAGCGCGGATCGCGAATTCTGATGGTCGTCCGTAATAATAACATTATCACTTAATGTGGCCAGTCTCTCTCTCGTCAGTAAATAAGTACACTTATCACGAATTATGGCTTATTACGGGCTCGCTCGCAGTGTAATTATGAGGATTGCGGCAGTGAAAGCTTTTAGCACATTACTTTGCATTAGCGTTAAACTGCACGAAGTGGCATGACTCAAAGCCTGCTTTAAATGTCAGGTACTTCACATTCGCTGATGTGAAGATGTGATGTCAGAGATCACTTTATCAATACAGCGGCAGTGCGCTGTGTCTGCGATTCTGATTTGCTCAGTATTCAGAACAAATTCCATTTAAAGCAGCAGCATCTTATTTGCAGCGCGGCGCAGTGTTTGCAATTCACAATGTGCATCCAATCCTGCCGCCTACTCCAGAACGAGAGTTTTCTCTTTGCGAAAGTAATTCTACATGACAATTGACATGACTTTTCACTTGACTTTCTCCACAGAGATTGATTCTACATATAAATTAAAGAAACCGAATTCGTTCAGAAAGGTAGGGCAAAGGTAAAGTGAGAGTCAGAGTGCTTCTCTGACGTTCCGACCCGACTGAATTTTTCTTTTCAGGCGAGCGGCGCGTGAAATTAATTCAAAATGACAACCAGTGGGTTTTCGACCGAGTTGTAGCACACCGTTTGTGTGTGAATCGAGTGGAAAGTGGATGAATAAATGTCATGTTGCAATTAACCCGATATTAATTACGGCTTCGACCTGAGTGAAAGCGGGGAAAGGCGACATCTCCGTCGTGCCCCATAATGAAATAACACGAAATGCGCAGGCCACAGAAAACTTCTTTCATATTTTTATTTGAAGAAAGTTGCGTCGTGGAACCGTACAATGCCCAATGCTCAATACTTGGCTAATCTTTCCGCGTTCGCGGCTTTCCTTTCACCCAAACTTTTCCCACTGCACTACCGCACGCTCATTTCTAATGCTAATGTGAATGAGGGCATCCGAATCAAGCTTGGAAGAAAAGATTCGCTGATTTATTCGTGGCATAACTTTTGTGGATCGCTCATTAAACTTCAAGTTATTAAAACTTTTTGTGGGCAAGTAATTATTTACTGCCGGAGAAATCTCAGATTACTAATTTTAATTCTGGGCTGCTGCGAGGCGCGCGGCCATTGGATTGAGCCATGAATGGGAATCCCGACCGCTGCGCATTGTCCTGACTTCAGCCCATCGTTTCTGGAGCGTTTTATAATCTTATTACACCCGACTTTCCTTTTTGCATACAAAATGCAAAATGCAAAAAGCGAATATGGAAATTCGTCATCGCCGGGAATTTCTTTTTGTCGTCGCACGAAAATTAAAAGTTCAAGGCTTACGTAAGAAAAAGAATGCGAGCACGAATTTGCGTGTGATGATTGATATTGTTGTAGTGTTTCTAAAAATAGGCTGCATGCGAATAAGCAATTTTAAGCTCTTATCTCAAAATCGAGGTTCATAGTTCAGAGGTACGCCACTCCACTGCACAGACCAGGCAATCTATTTTCGCAGGTCGCAGGAGTTCGCGAATCGCGATTTCGCCCGTGAGGTTAGGTCTAGACTGTGCTTAGTCCTGGGCCGTGGACTTTGAACGAGACTTCCATTCTTTAACGCATGAGAATTAATAACAGGAATAATCTCTCGCATGAACATGAAATCTTAAACCGTGGAGCTCTGAGCTTGGAAGACGAAGGATTTAAAAACTGCTAAAAGCTTTTCCGCGCCAGTGCCGGCGCCGGCGAGGTAAAATGAGATGCAAGCTCCAAATGCCAAATTTAGGCCATCGCGTTGATTGCGATTGCCTGAAGCCCAAAGCTGAAAATCGCAAGTGCCCATGCCCAAGCGGCTCTGCTCATCTGCGTACGGGATTCTTCGTCTGGAATTTTGCAGATCAGATTTCTCAGGCATTAAGTGCGAGTAAGTGCGAGTGCGAAAGATGTGCTGCATTTTTCTGGTGTCGGCGTGACTCCACAGCAAAGTCTGGGGAACGAAATCTTGAGATCACCATAAATTCACTTGAGCGAGCGGAAAATAAAGACTCTTCTTCCACTTTTGTCTGTGTCTGGGTTAATGTTAATGCATCGCATTGTATGCGGCGTGTGGACAAACCCCCTGTCATAATTAATGCAGATTTATGGCCAGGCTTCTTTTAATTGCGAATCTGATACCCAGCACACTCGCAAATCGCGATGCACATGCGTACGCCCGTACGCGATCATAAATCCACGTTTGCAATTAATCTCGTGCTCACTGCCTTGAAAATGTGATTCTGCCGTCCGTGTGCCTTGCCCTGTCTGGCTTGTTTTTAGTGTCCTACTTGAAATTGATTAAAAAAGTTTCACTTTCGAGGCAATGAATTTTTAATTTACATTTCTCAACAGCCACGCCAAGTGTTACGTGAAGGAAACGGTGTGACGATAGTAAAATCGATAGTAAAATCGCGATTGTGAATTTGCATTTTGCACATGAATACGAAAACTTTGCGATTAGAAGAAGCTCTCTTAAACCAGACGCAGTCAGCGATGTTTGTTTTATTGTCCAAATATTTGAAGGAATTGGAAAAGTGGAGCCAATTTATCTTCTCAGGACAAGGCTTGAAGTTTAAAAAGTGATTATCGTTAGACTGACACTGTAATGCAGCAGCGTGGTAGCTCGACGCAGTGCAGTGTTTTGCAGGGGAAAAGCGCAGGCAGAAACTAATTTACGACTGTCCTGAAGTCCCGACTGAAAGGAAAATGTCGGGCGGCTGTGGCTTTGGCTCCATTTGGGAACGAAACTTTTGTTGCGCTTTTGTTCTGTTGACTGGCTGAAAGCAATTCTTCATCTGTCACCCAGTTGGCCGTCCGCACGCGCGCACGTCGCTCTGCTCGGCTTTCAAATCTCAAGTGGTCCATCATCAACAAACAACAGTACCATCAAACCACACACACTGAGTATGCTCGCTTAGTTGTTATTTCAAGAAATTGCCATTTGCCAATTTAGGCTCCACGTGGGAATGAAGTCAGCAATTCCCTTTGATGATTCGAAAATGGCAGCGTTTCGCATTTATTACAACTAATCTCGGTGGACAAAGAAAGAAGTCTGCACGAGCACAAAAGTATTGAGATTAATGCAATGTAATTTAGAACACTTAAACCACCGTCATTGTCGCGTCACGTTTGAACCAGCAGAGGATGTTGGTCCAGAAGAGAGCGGAGAAGGCCATGTACACGAGGCGGTACTGCGGTGGAACGATCGCGAAGTTGAGAGTCTGGATGGGAAACTAAAAGTAGCAGCTGGTCTACGACGAAATTAAGAGAGCGCGGGTGTCAAATACTGCCTGCACTCGAAGCTTATAATTTGGCAAGCGTGTGCTGTGGTACAGCCTTACTTTGAACGTGGGGTACAGTTTGTCCCGAGCCTCTTCAAAAATGTCGTGCTTTCCCTCGAGGATGCTCATGCCCACGAAGAAGATGAAGAGGATGATGGGCGTCATCAGAAACTGGTCAAGCACCAGTTTCTTCGCGATGACGACGGTCGTGGTCACCGAGAACCTTCCGTCCAGCCACTTGTACCAGTAATACAGCGTCGGAGCCATCGCAGTCCCACTGACAATCCCGTAATTACATATCATCGCAATGTCGTACGGCGGCTCAGGAGTTTTGGCCAAGAAAAAGAAACTAAAGATAAATAAGTTCATCATCAGAAAATGTCCAGAGCACATTTGTCACGCTTGCTTCTCCTACCAAAATTGTCTTGAGGAAGTTTTGCTGTAAGAATTCAGCGGCAACGTGCAGCGATCCAAAAATGACGCAATTGCTGAGCATCTGGTACGTGCGGAAAGCATACTTGAATCCACGTATGAACGAAGCCTTTGGCTTCTCGGGTACATAATCTAATCAATTTTGTGAAAAGGTCAGGCGGGCAGGCAGGATGGGTTCCATAAAATTAAATCCTGCACCTATACAATACGTGCATTTCTTGACCCAATGTCGTCGCTTCGCGTCGTCGACTGCCTGGCGTTGCGTGGCTTTATTTATTGTGATTTATGCACGGCCATTTTGTATTTGTAATTGCCGAGATGCGCGCGGGCCGGGCGCAGTTGGCATGCCTGAAAGACTCATTCATGTGATTAATAATTCATTGTATTCGTCTCGTCTCGTCGCGTGTCTGCCTGTCTTGGAATTTCCATCTTCACTTTCTCGATTTCTCAAGAGCCTCATCTGTCATTGTCAAGAAGTGCCCTGCGCTACTCGTTTCTTGTTGTGTCTCGCCTTGACGAAGGCATGCGCGAGGATTTGATTGAGAGGATCCGCACTGCACCAAGTCGTGAAAAGTTTTGAGTCTAAAAATAATTACAAGAGTATTAATAACAAAGTCTCAAGTTTCAAGTCCGCAACTTTTGTTTAAAGCAAAGGACCCAGCGTATCAGCGTACGGTTTTGGCGTTGGGCACTGCTACTGCAATGCAGATACAAAATACGGCATGGAAACGGTGGAAAGACCCGGATTCAGTGCCAGTGCAGATGCGAGATTACGAAAGAACCAAGAACGTAATGGGAACAGTAATGACAGGTATCGGAAATTTCACAGGAAACATACCAAGAAGGCAATACAGCCATTACATTACAAGCACAGCGTCGTCAGCATAATGCCTAAGCGTAAACGTAAATACAAATACAGCAGCAACAATAAGACGGAAGCGATTTATTTGACGATTATGATTACGACGATGAGAAGAGCAGTCAGTCTCTTGGCTTGGTTGTTCCTTAACCTACCAACTACTAATCTACTACTACTACGTAGTGGACTTGGACGTAGTTCTTGGTATAGGCTCGGATTCCATCATACTTGAATAAACTTGTGGTAAACAACATTAATGTCTGCGGAGGCTGCCAACGCCAAAGTCGGTCCACATCCACATGGCAGGCATTAAGTACTCAAGAGTATTTGTGCTTACAGTTCCTGCTGCCCTATGGACGGGTGCGGTGCTCCATTTGCCTCACGTCAACTGTATTTGTACTGCTAGTCAAGCTAGGCGCGGGGCTGGATTTTGGGTAGACATTTTGACATGTGACTTGAAAAGCGAACTGAATGACATGCTGATATCGTATTGCAATGCCTTAAGCTGCTGATTCCACATGCTGACACAGCAATCCAAGGCCGCTACAGCTGTGGTTATGTGCTTTTGTTATTAAGCATATTAAGCAGCACTTCTCGGTTGTGGGCCTGGATCGAGGTTCATTCTGTAGTGGTCGAGTTATGTTGCAACCAGTTCTAAATGATTAAACCAACAATGACTCAGTGGAGCAAATTGTTTTAGTACCTGCTAAAAAGAAGGGCAAATGGTTCAATGTCAGTTTACATCCAATTCACGTACGTGTGAATTAATTGTTACCAGATTTGGCGATTTGGGCTTCGTGCCTCGATTTAAACGGTTGTGGTCTTGAGGCATTCTTCTGAGCATTTTGTGACACAGACCTGTGAATATGAAATGAACATGACACATTTTTGAGTAAGTCAGTACCAGCATCAACGCACGAAAACAAATTAGAAACTGAAAGACGAGATGATGTAACTGTTGAAGGCGAGAGTGTGAGTGCGAGCAAGAGGCTTACCACCATACGCGTACGCCGTTTCAGTTGCGTGTTAATTGTTGTACCTTCATTGTAAGTCACGCAACATGCGCCCGCACGTATTTAGTGTAAGTGATTTGTCCAAAGCACCTTCTAAGAAGTCATTTCCTCTGTCATAAACTGAAGAGTCACTGGGCATGGGCATAACAATAATTGCGCCTGTCACTGCCTGCATCACTGATCAGTCTCAACCTGAACCTCTGAACGATTAGTTAACTGCTTCGTATTTGAAAATGGTGCCAAACAAGCTCGTTAGTGTCACCGCTTTCGCTGCCATCCTCCTCACGGTTCAATTCATACCTTCCGCACTGGGATACAGGAGCCACGGCGAACGATGTTTTTCTCCAACTGGATCGGGTGATCAGCAAAACTCCTGCGACCCGTACCGGTTTCTGGATTGTTTCACCGACAACCTCTGCCACTGTGCGTACACGGGCTCGCAGAGTTCGGTGTTGAGCTGGGTGCCCAGACTGCAGCGTTGCGCCTTCCGCGTGGGCGACCGGTGCAGTGGTGGGCTTCTGGACGGCGGCGGAGTTGTAAACGGGAATGGGGCGGTCGTGTTTGGAAACAATAACAATGGATTTACTCCGTCAAATGGAGGCATCCCCGGGCAGCAGCAGGGCGGGGGCGGAGGCTACGTCGATCGGTGTCCTCCACACGCGTACTGCTCACCGGAGACACGCACCTGTACTTGCCTGGGGGGCTTCTACCCGAACTACGAATTGACCGAATGTAACGCAGCCTATCGCGGAGCGGGAGCAGGCACGTCAGTGAACGTCTGGCTGGCGATGGCGGTTGTTTTCCTGGCTTCGCTTTACTCGACGAGAAAATTAATCTGAAGCTTGAATTGTAATTGTAATTGCAATTGTCCTTTTCTTGTAAATACTTAAACATGATATACGTGCGAGCTTATAGGAATAAAGTATGGGTAAATGACTACGGCATTTAATGAGATGAGTCACCATGCATGAGATCAAACGATAGCATTATTGTGCGCTCAGCCAAATGCAAATACGAAACGCACATTTCAGTTTATGCGGGAATTATCATAATCATTTATCCGCAAAAGGCAAAACCAGCACCACGCCACAAAAGTACACGTGTAGCAAAATTCTGGTAAATTATTTCCCTTTGAAAATTCTAAATTCGTCTCTTGCCTGTTTACTACTTGAGTAATTTACCATTCGCGACTCTTACTCATGGCTCACAACTCAATTCTCAATCCATATACGATTGTATGCGGTATTAATTACAAAGTTCGGTCTTCTGTTGTCGTTTGCTGCTCATTGCATGTCAAAACCATAAACCACAACCAACAAAGCAACAGCAACAGCAAAGCTCTTTGGCATCTCGCACATCGCACCGCAGTTTGTAACCATTCACCATTTCACGAAGGACCTTTGCACTGAAATCTTGGCTGCACTGAGGATATTTTTTTAGAACAAAATCGTAGATTCGCTGTGTTTTGGGTTTCAGTCGCCTGGAATTAATTGGATTCATGAGAACTGCTGCCAGGAACGAGACCCGCAATTACGGCACGACCACGCGTGCCTATATGCGCTTCAAATAGCAAAGCAAAAGCGTCCTGCCCTCCTTGCTGAGCTGCTGAGATTGTAAAGCAATAAACAAAGTTATTAAATTCGCAACTGCGCGGCAATGAGAATGAGAACGCGAATCGAAATCATACTCAGGTGCGGACGGCACGAGCAGAGAGCGTAGAGCATTGGAGGGTCTGTCTAATGATAACTGCAAACAGCTTTGACCTTTTACGGTTAAAATGCAAAGTTCCTCCTCACATGCATCAGTTTCAAATGGCAGCAGCAGCAACGGCAATGGCGTGATTAAAAATTTATGATTATTAAAATTGTATTGCATTTCGAATGCCAAGTCATTTTACATTTTACTATCCCGCTTCGCCTGCAAAAGCAAATGTCTTTTTTACGGCCGGCTCACGAATCGCGAAACGAACGGTCATAAAACACCAGCGCAGAGACGTGGTTTACGGCACAGCCAAATGCGAAATGTGCAATAAACAATGTGGGGAATATGTTTCCGAATTTAACAGCCTTCATTTTACAGTTTTTAATCAAAATGGGGCACGAGCACAGCAGGCTAGCCAACGCTAAAGCCAGTATTAATTCCATGTTTTCTTGTGTTTTTGTGTTTAGGTTACGGACACTCGACACCTGCGACGGTGTACGGCAAACTGTTTACAATGTGTTATGCAGCCATCGGAATACCACTCGGCCTTGTCATGTTCCAGAGTATCGGTGAACGGCTCAATGGATTCTCATCATTCGCCATAAGAAATATTAAAAAGTTAGCAGGGTGAGTCGAAATACTTTGTTGATCTATCGCTATCGTCTGAAATCAAAATATCTCGAAACTGGCAGCTACAATGGCCAAAGTCGTCCGCCGATGTGCCCTCCAGTTGAAATGCTGGACTGGTGTGTTGATTTATTCGTGGACAAGTTCAGAGTTCAGGCAACCAGCTTATAAATCTGCCCAGCTGCCAGCTGCCTTTACAATACTTTGGCCTGGCTCGCTTCCGATTCGATGATTTCTTCCTATTCGAATTTCGGGTTTTGAGTGGCCACAAGTCCGCCTCGTCTACGACTGTCCAACTAACCGGAAATTTATTGCAACATGAATACAGCACGGCTACACGACCATATTATTAAATTACAGTAGGCAAAGGCTTCATTTCAAATTAGAGATTTATTACTAACAAAGTCAAAGCGTACACACATCACAATCAGCAACAACGAACAACAGCAGCAGAAATGTCAGCGAGGAGAGTCTGTACAAAATTACAAACTAGTCACAGTCAACGTCAAAATACTAAGGCTTGGCGTGGCAAGCTGAACTGTTGACCAGTCATGGAGAAAGTAGAACGGAGTAGAGAGTGCAGAATTCTGTTGGGTTCCTGGACATGGACATGATGCATTGCATGCATGCGGTCGTCTCGTTCTGTTCTGGGTTCCAGTATGTCGTGTCGTGGCTTCTTGCTCGTGTGTGGATGTGTGCTGTGGTGCTGCAGATTGTATGCGTCTGGAATTTGAAATGAGACATTATTAGCAGCATCAGCATCAGTATCAACGGCAACCAGGAAATTAGGGCAATCCATGGCGTTCGTACCAGTTCTGTACTGTACAAAAACTCAATCTTCATGTGAGGTCTGTCCAAGGTTTATGTTCACACGCCGCCGCCTGGAATCAAGTTCGACTCGGTATTCGGTATGGTCGCGGCTCGGCCTCCGCCAACGTGGTGCTTGTGCTGGTCATAAATCCTAAATAAGACAGATTGACCTGAATATGAATTCGCATGGAAATATTTGATCGATATGCATGAGAACCATAAATGATAAATTGAAATTGATATGGAACTCTGATATGCTCGGCACGGCACAGGATTATTCGCAAAGCTGAAAACTCACCTTGGCTCGAATCTAATTTGACACGGTCGCTTTCTCCAGCAGCATTTTGCAGTAGCAGTGACTGTAGACAAACTAGGCCGCTGGCCAGTATAAATTGCCGTTGGCGGCTCCGAGTTCGCCTCCAATTTGATAAGCTTCATTTCTTCCTCAACGAATTCGGCCAATACATCTGGAAATCCAACAAGCGCCGGCAGAACGTGCTCCTTAAAATCGGGCACAAACTCTACCAGTTTCGGATTGTGCATTCCCGAAGCGCATTTTATTGCTCGCCTGATGCTTCTAAACATGAGCAATGGCTTGCTCCGTCGTCTGTAAATCTCGTACGCAAGAAGATGTGTCTCAATCTGCCAAGCAGCGAAGCAATTCAAAGGCTCCAGAAATCTTATCGCTTCTCTCAATGGATCCAGAGTTTTCTCCAACTTGTTGGGGTCCTCCAATTTTGGAGCTGGATCGCACTCCTCCGCTGTACCTTGTTTCGACTTGGCGTGTTGTTCCTTCCTCAGAACGGCTGCAGCAGCAGCTTGGAGTTCTACCTCTGCCTTCTTCTGAGCCTTTCTCATTTTGTTCTTCAGCTTCTTGATTTCGGCAGGAGGTAAATTGTCTTCGTTGTTCTCCTCAGCTTCGCCTGGTTTAGTTTGGCTATCAAAAAGATGCAGATAAACTTCAATCGCACATTTGGCGGTTTTGAAGTAAAACGGATGCGAGTGAATGTTGTCTTCTAGTCGGAGCAGTTGAATGTAATTTCTTAGTGTCATTTTGCGAAGGCAGAAAGTGTGGAAATCAAATTGGTCATCGGTAATGTCCATGAAATGCCTGTCAATTTCATGGCATTTCTTCAAGGCCTCGCCCCATTGGCCAGTTCGCTGGTAGGCGAGTGCACACTCCAACTGGAACCAAATGCACTGCATCTCGTTGGCATCTTCCATCGGACTCCTTCCGTCCTACGAGAAAAAGGTGGAATAATTAGAATATTTATTGTAAGCACTACCATCAATTCAGATTTCCGAATGTCAAGCCAAGCTCAACTTACACGAGCAAACAGTCCGTAAATATTTGTTGCAGTTGCAATGTGATTAGCTCGAAGGTGATACTTGACGCTCTTTGCATTGATGTAACGATCAGCCGTGTCCATTTCGCGAGCTTCGTCCAAACACTCTGCTGCTTTTTCGAACTCTGCAATGTGCTTGTAAATCTTTGCTTTGCAAATGAACAACTCGGTCAAAGTCGGAGTGTGATAAATTGCTTTGTCCACGTATTGCATCGCAGTATCAGTATTTTCGAGGTAGTCAAAATGTTGAGCCAAGTAGTAATACGCCCAGACCATGGCCGACGGAGGGGCTTCCTCTGGTTCGTGTTCTCGAAATCGCGAGTTTCTTTCCAATTCATCCACAAGTTCCAGAAGCAGATTCTCCACAAGTATTGTCTTCTCAGGACTGTAGAAATTACGTAATTCAGTAAACAGAGAAGGGACTCCTTTTGCCAGCATCACTCGAACAAATGGTCTCAAATACGTTATAAATTCTTCTCCCTCGGCGTGCTGCAGAATATGCCAGGTCTTCCTGGTACTTCCGCCAAACGTCTTGTACAGGTTCACGATTTCTTTCGGGTCATTTTCAATCCCCAAACTTCTGATGTACATCTCGTGATACCTGGCATCATCAGGATTTGCTTGAATGAGGAGCTTGAAGTATCTTGCAGCTTCTTTAAAGTTTCCCAGATTGTAATGAATGCTTCCATAATATTCATACATAGCCATTTTGTCGCATAGTCCATCGCGATTCGCTCTTAAATGCCTGAGCGCGGCCTGGAAGTCGCCTTTCTCTTGCAATATCGTATTTTGATACAGAAGCAATTCACTGTCTTCATATTCCTTGTTTCCGCCTCCGCCTTTCCTTTGCTGGACAACCTTGCGATACTCTTCAAGTATTACGTATGCCATGTCGTAGTCCTTCAGAAGGTGATAAGCAATTGCCATTGCGAGCCATGATGCTCTCTGCGTCGGCTTCAAACTGAACAACTGTTGCCTGGTTCGCAGAAAGCCATTCAAGTCCCGAACGTGAATCTGAACAAATGACAACTCTCGAAGGATCTCCAGATTCTTAGGACACCACTTTAGTGCATTTCGGTAGCATTTCACAGCTTCCTCGTACTTGCGTTCTGATCTTTGAATCAAGCCATACACATGCCAGCATGTGTGCGATTGTAAATCATTCTTTAAGCCTCGACGAACGTACTCGCACCCTTCTTCTCTTCTTCCCAATGCATTTAGAATCAATCCTTTCACCGCCAGAGTCTCTAATTTATCAATGATAATGCAAAGGTCAAGCCAAAGATGTTAGAGCCCAGCAAAAACTTTTAACTACCTTTCTTACTTTCTGTTACTAACCTGGGTGATTGGCATATAATGGATTACCCAAAATCAGCTTGGTTAATTTGAGTCCATTCTTGTACATCTTTTGCTCGTAACATCTCAGAATTCTTTTGAACGTAGAGCTCTCTTTTGGAGGCAATGTATTCGATTTGCCCTCCATTCCTTAGAATTTAGGCTCTTCAGTGTTGAGGGCCAATTTCTTCAAAGAGTAAATTGCGACAATCTTGTAGAAGTAGGCTTGCCGGGCTGATTAATGAGGATGGCGGTACGGGCGGGCTTCAGATCTAAAATGAAATATATTCCATTCGGGATACGTCGACAAACGTTTCAAACATGTGACCACTCTCTGAATCCTAATAACTAGTCTGACCTTAATAAAGTCTGCAGGTCATGAATAAGTTACAAGTACACACTTTCGAATCAAAGCCGAGGAAACTCGATCTTCCTAGCTGGGCAATTTATTTATTCAGTGCACATTGTTATCTCCTTTCTTGGCACAAGACAGTCTGGAAAGTCTGGATTTAGGATGCAAAACGTTGATCTTGCAAAATGGAAGCTGGAAATGCAAAAATAATAATAAATGAAGAAAAATGATTCCAAACAACAGCTCAGAATCCTTACGCTATAACACTCTTGTTAAATAGGTCACGCCGAGCAAGTGTGATGCGAATAGAAGCCAGCCAGCAGGATACTCCAAAATCTTACAGAAACTTTTCCATCATAACTCCACATTTTTCGGTTCTCCACATCTGTACTTGGTGTCTCGGCTGTAATTTATGAGTCCGTAGGGAAAATCGCGAGACTCGCACTCGTAATCCGATAGGATGGAAGTCTGGAAGTATGAATTGATTATAAAATACCTTGTGGACAGAATATCTCTGGCGACTCGTGTCGCACTTGCGGATGCTCCTCCAAATCGAGCTGGGGTCTCTTACGGAATGCAAATACGTGCATGAGCCTACCTACCTGTAGAATGTCAATGTCAGAGGCTTGTTTCTTGATAATTCAGCACGAATTAACTAATTAACATGAGCCCTTAACAATTCACGTCGCCACAATCGTAAATTCTAAAATCGGATCATTCTATTGTGGGAACACGACCTGGCTCCTCACACGTTGCTTCAAATGCACGATGATGAGTTTTTGTCCAAGGAAGAGTGTCAACATCTTGAAACACTTCGTCTCCACCGTTCGTTCAGTTCTTTTCGCATCTAGCGAGTGCTGCAGTTCAGGTTGGACTCGGTGGTGGCTGAGCTTTGTCAAACGCATTTCTAGACTCTCTCTCGGTTCCACTGTCTTTGTGACGTCTTTGACCGTTTCCTCCGTGTCCGTACTACTTTCTCTCCGGATCGACCACGGCGACTGTTCAAAGGCTTTCTCCTTGCTTTCTTCGCCTACTTCTACTTCTTGACTCGAGTAATTTCCTCTTTTCTTTCATGAGGACTAATGAATAATATAGAAAAGTGTCGGAAAGAGGACTAAAAGCACCCAAGAGTTGAAGTTGATCTCATTCAGCAATTCAGCGTGGAAGCCTTTGATAATCTCTGCTCCAGATCTCGACTCGCGAATGTGAATTTGATTTAGCAGGAGACAAGAGCAAGTGTGCACTCAAAGAACCTAAGTCCATGAATTGATGAATATTTTATCGACAGAGTGAAAACTTGCTGAAGTCAATCACGCTGAAATTAAACTTGATTGTCTTTTGTGCAGATCACGGAACACGGACGCGACGGAGACGAACCTAATCTGCGTGGTCACAACTCTCAGTACAATAATAATCACAGGCGGTGCAGCGGTCTTTCATCACTACGAAGGATGGACGTACTTCGATTCAATTTATTACTGCTTTATAACCTTAACTACGATTGGGTTTGGGGACATGGTGGCGCTGCAGAATGACAAGGCGCTGGAGACGAAACCCGAGTACATTGCGTTTGCTCTCGTTTTCATTCTCTTTGGCCTCGCTGTTATTGCCGCGTTGCTAAACTTGCTGGTTATGCGATTCATTACAATGAACACGGAGGACGAGCGGAGGGACGAGGCAGAGGCGCTTCAGGTAAGAAAGGCGGATCTAAACATCTCAATTAATCAACTGGATACTTGGAGTATGTGATTAATAACGTCGGATTTGCAATCCGCAGGCCGCCGCAGGAGCTGTGCGCCTAGAAGGCGATGTAATCACTGCAAATGGCTCCATAATCTCCGGGCACATCCCACACGAAATGACTTCATCTCTTCCCGGCTCCCTGACTTCCGTCTGCTCGTGCCGATGCCCCAAATGCCCCTTCCCGTTCCGAATAGGAGGTGCCCGACCCCCGCGGAGGCTAACACTCACCAAGTCACCGGCGAAGATCACGCACTTGCAGCCGTTCGAGAGGAAGTCAGTGCAGGTGGCCGTGTACCACCCGCCACCGCGACAGATGCACGGCGGCAGTGGCGGTGGCGGGATGGTGATGACAACGAGCAACTTCGGACCGACCTCGAGCCACCATCCGCTCTTCTCGACGAGTGGGTACTACAGCTCATCCCAGCAGCAGCAACAACACATAATGCCTTCCGACTCCTTCGACTTGCTTCCATCAACCACGCCAAGCCCCGTTCTGGAGCTCTACAACGACTCGCCATTCAAACAGTCAACGAAGCGAATGTCTGTGTAAAGCACACACGCGACGCGCATTTCCGACTGCTTTTTTGTACGAGGTCAGCGTCAGCAGCAACCAGCAGGCTCCAGGCCCAGACATACTTCACAAAAGACATTGGGATTTTTGCATGCAACTCTCGGCACGCTCGCGCTCGTGCAGCAGCCGTCTAGGTTCTTAGGACAGAGTTTACACATTAAGAAAAGACATTAATAACAATATTAATAGAGCCTTCACTCTATTCTTATTATCTCCGGCTTAGTCACTAGCCAGACTACTCCTCAGGCATTTCCCCAGGCAGCTTGCAGCCCACCCAATTTCACCCTCCCCTTCGAATCCTTAATACTCCAACAGCCATTAGCCTCCAAATCACTGCATTGCTTTAATTTCTGCAGCCAATTGTCATTGTTATCGCTCTTGCCATTGCGAAAGCTAAATTAAACTGCGGATGTGGTCCAATTAAGTTGCTTTTCATCTGCAAATGGCATAGCTGCCCGGGCAAAGTCGCAGTCGCCGTCGCCGAAGGAGACTGGCGTGCTGGTAATTAACTTCCAAGTCATTAAAATCATTAATTAATTGTCCTTGGAATGGGACACAAAAGAAACGTTCTTTTCTTCTTCTATTAACTCGGAGCGAACACACGATGAGTTGTAAATGAATTTCGCATGGGTAATTACGAGGAATGAGAAATTAGTTACTTTTAGCTCCAGCAGTGCAGCGTGCAGCGCCAGCGTGCCTGAGCCTAAAAATAGCATCTGTAAATCTTAATACGACGTTCTTTCATCATATCCCTTATGCTTTAATCTGCATTTCGCATTTTTCGCATTTCGCGTTTGCTTTTCGTGTATGCAGTGAAATACAATAATAACATTTTCCCATTGTAAATCTTGTTCTCTGCTGCCGCCATACCGTTCCACTTTCTCCGATGTACTCTTCTGCTTCCACTTTCATTCGAGGCCGTGCTTTCTCTTTCTGCATCTCCGCAGGCATTAAAATTAAACGAAGCGAGACGAGCAGCAGCACAACAGAAAACGGAATCGCATTTGCCATTTGCGCTCGCTGCTTTTACTTTACTTTGCTGTTCGTTTGAGTCTGAGTTTGAGTTTCTGTTTGCTGTGTATGCAATTTTGTTGCAATTCGAGTTTTAAATTGAAACGAACTCAACTCGAGCTGCTGTACTCCTGGGATCGGATACGGGTTCCAGTTCCAGTCCGCATTTTTTATGCGTATGCATTACGCTGGTGCTCCTGTTTGTCTTTACGAACGAGAACGAGAAATCGCAACTCAAACTCGTAATTTTCCCGTGCACAAAGTAATTTCATGCTGACTCGATTCGGGAAGACTTCAATAAGAAACAAATTGCAGAAACAACGCACATCGCAGATGTGGCAAGTTAGAGTTAGAGCTATCAGAGTCAGATGGAAGATTTTACTAATCAATCCCGAGAATGGCGAATTGCGTCTTTCGTCCAAAATGGGTCAGCATGCGGACTTTGTCTTCCCCCTTTGTTGCCGCCTTGGACTTTAGCCTGCCTGCCTGCCTGACCATCTCCAGTTAATTCCAATCAATCAGGCCATAACATTCGCAGCATTGAACCCTTTCCAATCCCCGACGCGCTCCGTCTCCAATTTTTCCCATTAATTAACTCCTAAGCCTAACCAAAACACAATCACACAATTACAATTAGAAGCGACATGACTTAGGTGCGATTGTCATTTCTTAATTACAAACTATTCCATTTTTATTACTACTTACTTAATTGATCGACTACTTACTTTAAGGATTGTTAACACGAGCACATGCACGACACTACACGAAACGACATGCAGACAGCAGCTAGCACTAATTAACATCTAGATTCATTACTTACTTACTTACTACTATTACTACGATTACGATTACGATTATTCATGTTATTTATTCACAATAAGCAATGGTAAATAAATCAATGATGATTTTACGAAAAGACGAACGAATTGAGCGTAAGAATGATTTCCAATCTCGAATACGGTCGAGACTCTCGCGCTCACGTCAAGCCAATTATGTCATCATGCCAAATGGGTTGACCAGGCCTCCGGTCTCGTTGCTGTTCTGTTGCTGGCGTCGGTCCAAATCCAAATCAACCGAACCGATTTCAACTTCTTTGGCCAACTCAACTCTTCTTTCTGCGCTGTGAAAGCGGAAAGAGAAAAGAAAAAGCAAGCGCTCGCCCTCCCAGCGAAGGGAAAGGAGATTTGGCCGTTAGCTTGGCGTAAGGCGGAAGATCTGACCTAAATTTCTAAATTTAATCCATCTTTCATCTGTGCTGTGCTCTTCTAGCCGCGTACTGCCGGAGCGGCTCCTCTTCTCTGTCTATTTTTAGAACCCCGTATCGTAAGCCACTAAATATAGAAAGTACACGTGCAAGCCTCCGCGCAGCGCTAAGGCTCTTTCGCTCTTCCGCGTGCGCTGTGCGTGCTGAATAATTGCGATGCGTAAAGGGCGAATTGAAATCGGATGACGCAATACGCGAAATGCGAAACGCAATAGCCAGAATCCTGAATGCATGCGGCAGGCAAGGCAAGCCTGGGCAGGCAGCAGACGAAATGAAAGTCGTTTAGCTTTCACCGAACTCGGTAATGTATGTAAATGTGAATTAATGGAATACGCTGAGCTCATTTTGGATGGATTGAGATCAGGGCACATGGAGAGTGTCTTTTTAACGGCTTTCAGAGGAATATTAATGGTTTTATTGACTTGCACTTGCACATAGCTTTGGCATGGCATGACATGGCGCGGCGTAGGAATGACAAAATCACATGACATCACAAGTTGCTTATCATCAAGAATCGCACTCGAGGCACTTTGCATTCATCCTTAAACTTGAACGAACAGGACTGAGTTAACTAATAGAAAGAGTAAAAGTAAAGTATTTAAGTCTATGCTTAAGTATTGCAGTTTAAATTAAGATCTGGAAGAGTATCCAAGCACTTGGCATTGGCTGTACGTATTTAGCATTCTTCTTTAGTAGTTATTAATTGAGTTCTTGACACTTTCGGCAGTCTTGCATTTTCTCGCTAAAGTCTTCAATCTGGATCGTCACCTCTGAGAACCCGTACTTCACCTTCACCAGCTGCGACGACTTACGGAGCACGTCACTCGAAGTCCGCGTAGCGCTGTTGGGATCTGTGCACAAAGAAAACAAAGACGGATTTCATAAATCAAACTTCACTTCGAATAGTAGAGTATTGAGAGAGAAAGCGGAAAGTGGAACAGGAAGTTGAGCCATTTATTGACGTAACAATCCTAAAATGGCAGAGATCAATGCCCCAACAGAGACAACTCAAGCGGGCATGCGATAGCGTATCCAACTTTAATCAATGGCACGCGCCAACGCCCCACACCAGCGAGTGAAGCAGATTCGAGGAATTCTTGCTCGTGCTGGCAGTTCGCAAGTGACAATCGCACTTTTCAGGCAAAATACGTACGAAAGATTCTGCCTCCTTCGCTTTTTCACGAGCGGCAGGCGTCACCAGCACATGTGTCAAGTAAAACTCGGTCTCTCGGTCTCGGTTTTTGTTCGATCTTTTATCCATCACGGCACGGCACAGCCCAGCAGGAGTAAGAAAACAATAAAAGAATTGCAAAACTTTCTTCACATCACACTGCTGGAGTACGCGTACAGGCACACGAACAAGTGCAAAGTACGAGAAATGGAAAACACGAGACACAAAAGAAAATCAGTCTAAAGTCAGGCCCGGCCTGGCCTGGGCTGCGAATGAAAGTTTCACGGGTTCATTGTTAAGATTGTTAAGAAAGGAAGCTGGAACAGGGGAAAATCTGAGAAAAGTTGAGTTACGAGAAAGCTGGCATTGCGCCGCTGCGCTGTTTCGTGCACACAATACAAATTTTATTCCGAGTTACACAGTAAACCTTTTTATGGAATTAATAATTCAACGGGCAAGGTCAGGAAGAAAAGGTTGGAAAGAAAAAAGTGGTTGGGCCAGGCTTTGAGCTGTTGTTATCAAAACTATAATCAGCTTTGTAGTAATGTAATGCTAATAGACTAATGGTTAATTTTAATTATTATTAATAACCCCACACAAAAGACATAATGAAGAAGGCTTTTAACAGGTGTAATGTGTAACATGAAATTAACTTACCAATTGCTAAATGCGCTGACATGGCGATTCTGTCCATGGACAGCGACCAGATTCGGAGGTTGTGGACTTTGCAGACTCCCTTCACATGCAGCAGTGTCTCGCGTACGTCATTGAAATCAATTCCCTTTGGAATGCCTGCAAATTAAACGATGTCAGTTGAGGAATGTGGATCAATCTTGTCCTACGCGCCACGTGAGGCGGAGTCTCGAGAAATGCAGACTACTTCGTACACGGGAAAGGAATTTGGAGTGCGTAGCGTCGCTCGCTTAATTAAGCATTGATGTCCTCGGGACACGACACGCTCGATTAGATTAAACAGCGGAACTCACAACTCAGACGAAAAAGGAAAGCGCTCGCACCACTGAAAGAAAGTGCTTGTACTCAAAATACGAAAAAGCAATTTGAACTTAAATTGGAATTTTGGGGGCAATAGAAACTGAGAATCTCATCTCATCATCTTTCACTCTTGCTGCTTGCACAAATATAGTAAGTAAATGCCAAATTGCGACCTCAGCTTGGTCGGATCAAAGGTCTTGCTCGCGTGTTTATATTTATTTAGAACAATTCTTTGATCGCACTCTTTCATTCCGTTTCCTTTCCCTTTGCATTTGCACTTTGCAATGTTGACTCACGATGACTTAAATTGATCTTTAATACCCACACCGCGACCGCAACGGCAACTGCGCTGTGCTCTACGTGCATCTGTTTCAGTTTACCTTCCATTAGCACAAACACCGTCTCCTTCACAATGGCGTAGGTTGTGCCCAGCACAAGAACGGAGAAGAGGTACGTGCAGATTGGGTCCACGATGGCCCAGTCCGGCCTGAAATAGATTATAATCGCCGCCACGAAGACACCGACGCTCTGGATGAAGTCTCCAACTACGTGGATGAAGGCGGCACGAACGTTCACGTTCTGCTTGTGGGAGAGGGCCACTTGAGGAGCGTCCAGCGAGGAGGTTGATGAGGAGGAAGACGCACCCACGCCTGAGCCTGTGCAGCCCCGGGTGGGGTCATGCTCGTCGTCTTTTCCCTCGCCGAGTTCCAGGTCCAGGTTGGGATTGGCGTGCCCTCCATTCTGGTAGGACTTGGGCTCCTTGTCTGAATGGCCGCTGCCACCGCCGGCGTGGCTGTGGCCGTGACTGTCTGCTCCTCCTTGTGCGTGCCCGTGTCCGCCACCATGCGAGTGAGCATGTTGATGAAGTGTGCATCCCATTCTGAAATGCATACACAACGAAATGTTCGCGAATTTCGTGACGTTGTATAATTAAGCATGTCAATGAAGAACGCAGTATGCGAATTCCTTCGTCTTTGGCGCGGCTTAAAATACGCGCGGAGGCTTTGCACGTGCAAGGCAAATTAAATTAAAAAGAACAAATAAAGGAGAACAGAAACGAGAAATTCCGTTTCTCCCTTTAAAGAAAATATTTAGCAGAAAAATATAATTAAAATTCCGCGAGGACACACAACACCAACGGCATGGCGTACGCTTTCATTTACCTCCGCCTTGCATGACAGCATGGCGCGCTGGAATTTTGCGAAAAAATCAAAGACGAAGTCATTTAAAATATTTGTGCTCTTTCCAAGAAAGCGACGCAAAGCAATCAATACAAGATTTTTGCAGCACAATTTACGTTCGGGCAATTTCGCAAACAAGGCGATTCTTCTGAAATGCAATCGATTGAATCCCACCTACGCTCGTTGTCGGCCATGGCTTGGCTAATTCTGCAGAACACAAGAAGTTCCACGCTTTAATAAAACGCGTTTCAGTGCGGTTGGCTGCTTTCTGAAGCTGCAGCAATATTTAATATTAAATCGCCCTTTTCATTCTGCCCTTAATTTGGCGTCCGTGTTGGCCGGGTTGATTGCATCTCAACGCAGAGCGGAGCAGAAGGAGACGCTTTCATCGTGATGGCTCTCTCCAAGAAGATTAGAGTGCTTTAATCTTTTCCTTTTGTGTGCTCAGTTTCTTTCATTAATGGCCGACTGAATGTCGACTTTACTCCGATTCTCTTTCTTTATTACTTCTTCTGTTCCTAACTCGCTTTCTGCACTAAACTTGCACACTGCGCCACGCTGCGTTGCTTACACGATATTGACGATGAGTCCAATTCCTGACGTGATGAGCATGATTGGAGCGTCGATTTCAAACTCTTGCTGGATGAGGCGTTGTGTGGCCATAAACACGAGGATTCCAGTCACGACCCAAATCAGGAGCACGGATGTCAACGCGCCAATCACCTCTGCAAAAACAAAACAAAAATATATGACGTGCACGTGGTACGTGGATTATTACTCGCACTCGTTATTGTTCGTTGGTACGTTTACGTAAGCTCGACTGTACATTTTCTTCAGGGATTAATTACAACGTTACGAGGAGGGCACTGCCACTAATTCCACACAAGAGCACTCTAAAGCCCTCCATTCCATCCCGCAGTAGTGCATTGTAGTGGCTAATAACAATAATTCTTGTCGGATTGCCCCTTTGTGGCGTGGTGACCTTTACATGGGGTCTAAAAATAGGAGCTGAATCTGCGCTGCCAGCAATTCAACTTATTCAACGAACAGTGCCTGTGCCCTGCGTTCTCTGCCTTGCCCAATTCAATACCATTCAGCCATTAAATCAAGATTTAGCATAATCCCGGGATTCGAGTCCGAGTCTTTACAGTTTGCAGCGAATAAATTCAATTTAAGCACTGGACTATTGGATTGGTTAAGTTCACGACGAGCGTTCGCGTCCTGTAGCCTGGCCATAAATAAGTATCACATCACATCAAGAGTGGTCAAGCTCAATGATCATTGAGAGCCTCATTTTATCTGCATTGCACCGGTCTACTGATCAGCCAGGGTCCTCAAGATGCCCATTGCCCATTTCCTGTTCTTCACTTCAAGTTCCTGTAATGCCTATTTATCTACACTATCGCCCGCCATGTCCTATGACTGCTACTGCCTACTGCCTTGCCGTTGGAATGCAGTGCTTGTGCTTCCTTATACTCTATTAATAACACGTAATGCCCTGACAGAAACCAAAAACTCTCCGGGCCGGCCCTGCCAACTTTTACTTTCTTCCTCCGCATCGGTCGCGTATCGCCATCCCCAGAATTATTTTTTCAAGAAGAAGGAAATGAAGTAGAAGAATGAATATTATCAGAGCGAGGAAATTGCCTGCTACTGTTGGACTCTTCTGCAATGCGAACGCGAGTCGCAGTCGCAAGTGGACATCATCATCTCACAGCGTGGCCACTGCGGCCGTGGATGAGGAATTTCTTTCCCAGACACGAGCACGAGCACATTCTCACATTCTCTTGTGGTCGTGTAACTACATTTCATGTTGTACGTGGTGGTCTGTAGGAACGCTCGCTTTGGTCAAAGTTTCATAAGTTTCCAGCTCCAACCCGTGCGACAATTTAATAACATGGGCAACCATTCATAATATTGGACAGCACTGGCACGCGCAACTGTCCAGCAACTGAAGTTTATAATTCAATTTAACGCAGGCGAGGAGCGCGCGGGAAGCGAGATTGAGTTGGAAGACTGTCTACCTGCACGATGATAGCCATAACTGAGTCTCTTGGTCGCAGGTCTCTCGGCAATGTAGAGAGCAAACAGTGAAATCATAAATCCAGCAAAATCTGTCAGTAAATGTGCTGCGTCAGTCGCAACAGCCAAACTCGATGCCAGGATTCCACCTACACAGGAGCAAAGAAAGGAATCGGGTCATAAATCTTAATATTTATGAGATAAGAGGCAGGAAATGAAACGAATGAAAGATGAGCAAGCGAGAGCTAAATTGGGTCTGTACCGACAGACTCGGCGATCATAAACACGACGCAGAGGGCACTGGCCATCATCAGCTTCTTCCGGGCCTTCTTATCGATCTGTCGCTGGATCTCATCATCGTGGCAGTGCTCGCCCGAGTCCAGTACCGTGATTGACAAGTGTCGGTTCCCGCCAACGGTCGCCTTTTGGCGCTCCTCCTCGTTGGCCCGCTGGTGGCAGAAGTAGCATCTGTCGCCACCACCTGGAGTACACGTGCACACGTCATCCTGGCTGCTGCTGCTGGAATTCGAGCCCGTGCTCTCCACGTCGAAACTCGTCTTTCTTCCAGAACCATACGCTTTGTTCTGCACGGGGCTCGGAGAATTACGTTCTTCTTTGCTGAGCCTGCGAGAATCGCACAAATTAGTATCGAATAGAGTACGGTCCTGATGACCAATCAAGTGGGGAATTAGATGACAAAGTGGACATTCGAAACGTGTGAAGTGCAAATTACTCTGCTCTGCGTTAGATGGTCAGATTCATCAGATCTTCGTTGAGTACATGCATGCCGTAATTAGGTTACAAAAACTGCGTTCCTGACATGAACAATAAGTTATGCTTTAGCACATTCCGTGTGACGTGACCTAATCTGTCGGTGTAACCACAACACGGCACGTTTTTTGTGGTTATACGTGTTAACGATTAACCGTTGTCAGCTTGCGGTTTCTTAAAGAATGCGGGCGTTCGATTGATTGCATTATTGGGAAAGTAGACTAGCCGTTCCAAAAAGGGTAATCTTAATTTATTAGTGCCATGTTCATTTGGGCAATTTGGAGGAAAACGTACAACGCAATCCGTTCGGTTTCCATCTTCAGGGTGATAATCCAACGCGGATGCTATTGCGATGGCTTGAAGTCTTGCGGTGTTCGCAGCTAGTCGTAAATTCGTAAACAACCAGGTGAGCCACAAACTGCACAACGTTATTGTGGGCAATTAAATCAGTTTACGTCACGTCACTGTTCAGATGCACACTGTAATTGATTCAGTTGTACTTTCTACTCACTTCACCACCAAAACAACAACTAACCCACCGGATGCTGGGGTCACTTAATTATTTGCTAGTTGATTCAAGACAAGAGACCAACTGTTGAATTTTCCAGAAAAACAGGCCATCGGTCAGCGGACTTTTGGGCACGTCTGCAAGAAAAGCGCACGAGCCGCTGAAAGCAGGCTAAATTCGTAGTAATCACTTATCTCATTATTCAAAGACCACGGCACGGCCGTTTGGGGATAAAACGATAAAGTAGGAAATGAAGTTGTCTTTGCACACGACAGTGTCAATAAATACCAACAAATTGACAGCAGTTGTTCATTCATCGCTTCATGCGCTGCGTGATCCTCTCATCATCTTTCTGTCCACTTGCTGCCCCTGTGCGCTGCGCTGCGATTTAGAAATCTTGTCCATTGTAATTGCACACCGCACCATCACTAATTATTTGGCTTCGACGTAATTCTGTAGTCATAATCTCTTTTGCAGACGGGACTTGACCACGTAACTAGAGAATTTCCATCTCTAATCTTCTTATCCAAACAGTTGTCAACTTAATTCTGCGCCGCTTACACCCTGTGCTTCCGTGCACAAAGCGAATGGATGTCAGACCGAAGATCAGCAGTCTGGCTGGACCGGGTACGTGATCTCGGTAACAACTAATTAAAATGTGGAGTTCTTAATTTAAAACCTGCAACTGAACACATGAACACATGAATTGTGTCTCGAATGTGCAAGGCTGCAGACTAGCCTGACGTGCCTTCAGGCTGGGCTGCTGGCAGTGGCAGCAGCAGGTTGTGATGCGATGCGAGGGGATGAAAATGAACTCGCGAGATATACAATTACCAGTTATTAACACAGCTAACAGGCTTAACATCTTGTATGCTCATATGAGACTGTGAGAGAATCATTGCAGATGCTCTTAGCATGCTTTAATGGCATTAAGCAGCAAGAAATTATGTCAAGCGCAAGAGTTGAGTCGTCGTAAAACCAATTCAGCAAGCCAACTTGCTTGATGGCCAAAATGACCTCCAGGATGTCAGAAGTCAGACCCACCAACTACCAACCACCTTCACGCTTTAACACCAATTGAGTTCTCAACTCTGCAAAAGTTAACCACTTGTATGGCTTTGTTTCAAGAGTTGCTAGCAGAAATCGAAAGTTTTGCTACCAGGTTCTGATCCTGAGCTGGAATACAGTATCGTGAATGCCGAGAACAAAGTACAAGGCAAAGCGCAGGGTAACAAAAAAGGCCTCGCTCTTATCAGTGAACTACGACACTGGACTGTCAACAAGAAGTCAACATCCCAACACCCTTTAGGCGACCTTCTATTCAGAAAACAAAATGTGATTCACTTTGCCTTCTCTTTTCAAGTATTCCGAGTCGTCCCTTCGTCAATTGCTTTCTCTGCTCTGCTCTTATGTTCTTACACTTACCTCAAATCCCTGGCACCACCTCGAACTGTCAATACCAGCTCCTCCTTATCCTGAGCAGGGAATCTTTCCACAAGATTCGATTCTGAGGACATGGAACGGCGTAACGAAAAAACGCGTCTGACCATTGCCCCACTGCGCTGCTACGATGTTGCGCAGTGACGTAGCAGTAAAGATAACAGGTTTCCAGTATGGGGATAGATTGTGACGTGATTCCAATCCAGCACCGCGAAAACTATTTAAACAGCGCATCGGTTCAGTTGAAGGAAGAAATCAGCAGCTTATTAATGTTAATTGTATACTTGCACTTGAAATCATATCGTAACGGCTGGGTTTTTAACCGGAACCAGAAACTAATGATATAAGTATGTGTGCGTACATTGCACACGACCCCAAAGTAACGCTGTTCTTAATTTAGCTGCATGCAACGCAGCTTCTTTACTTTACTCTTTGTTGGAGAACGAATGAAGCAAACTTAACGAGCAACGTCGTCACTTCACGATAACATTACAATGGCACACAAAGCGCCTCAACGTCCATTGCGTGACGATGAAATTAGCACAGACAGAGCACAACTGCATGAATAAATCACGAATTTTTATTAAGCCAGGCCATATTCACAAGTCATTTCGGCATTCTGCAAATGCTTACCATACAGGTGTCGTAAATTGCACCATTTTATTGAACCTCATAATTTACATTATTCATTCGTAGTATGTACAAGCTCAATAATAACTTAATTTGGAATTGGGTCTGGAGTCTGGGTCTAGCACAAAGCCGTGAAAAAGCGAGAAGCGCAGGACGAGGAGACGATCTTCAAGCGCGATGCTTGGCTGGCGGCTTGGCGTTTGGAATGGTTATCAAATTGATTAAAACTGAACTTCTTATTGATAGTAGATCAAGATAGGTGATAAAGTGTAACGAACTAGCAGGAGTACCGCACACATTTCAAGACAATTGAATATGAAAGCCTAAGGACTATTCAGCCTATCAACTAAAGTTGGTATCCAGAATTTCCAGCCGGTGTCTGCAACATTTGGTGGTGCGATCCCGGTGGTGACTGAAGCCCTACACCAGGCTGTTGGTGTTGTTGATGATGCGGAGCACCATTTTCTTGTGGATGCGGCACGGGACCAGGATACATATTGTGCTGCTGCGGCGGTTGATGAATATGATTTGACATTGGTGCGCCATGGCCATGATTCGTATATTCATGTGGCGGCTGTCCAACTTGTGCCTGCGGGGGCATTGGCGAGCCGTACGGGTTCGGCTGAGGCATTCCCTGTGGAGACTGCCCTGGCTGTGGTGTCGGAAGCGAACCATACGGACCAACCATTACACCGGCGCCAGAGTAGTATCCAGGATAAGAAACAGGAGGAACTTGCTGCTGTTGCATAGAATTTGGAGGTACTCCGCCATAACCAGCCATGTTTGGTGGAAGCCCCATTCTCGGCACGTAGGGCATGCTGGTCGGTTGTGCGCCAATGTTTGGATCTCTCATCAGTGTGTGATACAAATTCAGCGCGTCTACAAGTTCTTTTCCAAGTATCGTCAGTTGAGCATGACGGCGATCAACTTTCTCCAATTCCTGATCGATTAAGGGTCCCATTTGCTGGACTTGATCTGAAATTCAATAAATTGGCACTTCAATTGCTACTCGTTTGCCTGTACAGCCTGTTGTACACTCTTCATGACTCATAACGTACCTTCAAGAATATTCAATTCAGGTGGGTCAGGCGTTTCTCCGGTTGGATCAGCTTCATGTAGCAAGTGCAAAGCACTGAAATTGTAATGAAAAGTTGCCAGCACAGTCTCTAATGAACATGAATGCAAACAAGAATTAGTTAGAACTCACTTGTCGATTTTAGCCTCGTCGATCTCAATTTGCTCCGGCTCAGATTCCACCGTCTTCACCACAACTTCGTCCTTAAATTGCACTGACTTTTTAGTCACAGATTCCTGCGGCTCGGCACTCAAGTCAGCCGTAACGAAATTAGCAGGGAAGAGTCCCTGGCCACGTTGATTGGAGCCCTCCCACCAATTTGGATCCCCGTCGTCCAGCACATGCACTGGAAAAAAATGCAACTTAATCTTTGTTGAATTAATTTTCGCAGCTGTTTGCTGCGAGGGTCTTACCTATTTCCCCAGCGTAAAATGTGAGTTCGTTATCTTCAGCAGCCTCAAAATCGTAGAGTGCTCTCACTTTACGTGCCTCCTGAGCAGGAGCAGAGGTCATAGAACTGCTGTTCACTGCACTTGTACCGCCACTAGAACTTAAAGCTGCCTGTGGATACAACGACTTTGGAGTCTGCTGCTGCGACTCTTTGAGTGAAAGCTCAATAGCTGCGAAAAAACGAAATCATACAAGATTTAGCATCGAAGTGGCCGACAAATGCGTGTGAAATTATTTAGCTCGTGTTGATGACGACTTCCTACCTTTTGCTAAATCTTCCGCCTCTTTCGCAGCAACAGCAGCAGCTGATGAATTTGTCCCAGAGGATGTTGTTCCGCCGCTCGATGACGAATGAGACTTTGATTTGTGCCCATGCTTCTTCCCCTTTGATGGGCTCTCATCCGCCTGGCTTGGAAACTCTGCCCCAGCGTGTTTCAATTTATTGTACATTGAAGGTATCAAATTAAGTTGTGGGTCGGTCTTGAATTCATTCAACGCCCACTTTTCCAGGCAGCCGAGCAATTTATCTCTAATTGTCTTCTCTTGTGCTTTGTGCAATATCTTACGAAATTCTTGCTCAAACTCTCGTGATGCTATTTCCAAGTGAAATGTGAGTCCGCAGTTGCTGACACAAGCATCCAATAACTGTAAAAATGAAACGATGAATCAGAACTTCTGTCTGAGCTGCACTAGACCTAATGCTAAAATGGTCGCTGTGAGAAAAATCAGGGTTATCTACAATAAACGCACAAGATAAAGATGATAAATCACGATGACTCAGGCTCAGGCTCGTGGTGAGTAAAATATAAACTAATAGCAGATGAAATTAGTTAAAAGTTGAATCACAATCTATGGCAGTCTAACCTCTAACAAAATTGTGTCGACATGAACTGATTGGCGCAAACTAACTAAGAATTATTTCAAACTAAGTCATTGAAGTTAAGTTAGATTAATATAATGGGACAGGCGTGCTGGTTCGTGACTGTCGTGACTCTTGCCTTGTATTTCGTCGTATCGTTATGTTCTCATACTAGATTTGTGAAATCTAAGGGAGCTAGCGAGCGCACTTACCGTGATCGCCTGCAACTCAACGTGTGGATCAGGATGATTTAGCCTTTTGATTATAGACTTTAAGCAGTCTTTGGCATGCAGTTGGGATGCTCCAATTTTATCACAAATGTCCAAGATTAACGCCCAGTCCTCCTTTGTGTTCGTTTCATGCGTTGCTTTCTCTAAAATAGAATTAGAATTTAAATTATGGACCAAGCTTGTAGGAGCATGACATGGTACAGTACAGTAATTAATTCGATTAAGAGACAATGACAAGATGGGCAACTTACCAACTACTTGGTCAAAAGGTGTAGATGTTGAAAAGATTCCCATAATTTAGTTCACCAACTGCAAAATCGCTTAAACTGCCACTCCTTGATTGTGGATGATCCAAGATTGTGTAATTAAATTGCGTATTTGAGATAAGTTCAATGTTTGTTGGGTGGATGGTTGTTCTGCACCTGCAAATTTCAAATGCACCCAATAAGTTTTTATTTAGCAGTGGAAACCCGAAGCCAAGGAAGCAGAGCAGGCGGGCTTAGGACATTAACCCTAATTGCAGATAGCAATTCGTAATGTCAATATTAATTATGGACGCAGCAGTTTAGGCTGTTTAGGCTTTAACTTACGTTTAAGAGCAGCTGCGGCAATTAATAACTGAATTCGGCAAGTATTTGTCTAAGTCACTGCACTAGTCGAATGGCGAAGCGATTTAATTGCGCGATAATTATTATTAGAATTTTGACGCACTCGCACTTAGCTGTTTAGCTTGGACCAACTATGATTTCACAATCATCTGACCTTTCAGCTCATTATTCGATGACTAAGCGAGTAAAGCTAAAGACCCCAGTATTTCAATGTAATATACGACGTCGATATGCACTGAACACTGTACTGCATAGGATTTATGCAGAGCAGAGGCTGTGCCAGCTTCACGTGATGCTCAAAGTGGCAATCTCGAAATCCTATAAACATTGGACGGACCGTAAACCTGTTTAAGATCACCATGTCATATCCACCGGCGCTGATTAACTTCAACTAACCTTCGGTTCGGCTAACTGATAAGCCTAGCCGTTTGGTGTGATTGCGATCTGTGTAAGTTAAGCTTTCTTTTCTAGCCATTCACATTTCTTTAATTCGAGCAAGTTTCCTCAAATTTCTCCTCACTTGTTTGGAACAGGGCACATTCTTATCGATTATCAAATCACTGCCGTATCTGGCTCCGACTTGATGGCAGGCTCAGGTACTGGTGGAGGTGGAGAAGCCTTGTCGGAGCTCCAGGCTCTCCTGAACTTGACATCGACGAAGGAGAAGGAGAACAAACGACTCGGCGAAGAGATTATCGAACTCTTGAGCAAGCCCAGCACAAAAGAGAAGGCCCTTGCGGCGTCCTTCAAATCTCAGGGTGGCACGGTTGTCAAAGAGTTCTGCCCGCACGGAACGAAGCGAGAATGTCGGCGCGTCTCTACACAAAACCGCCCTTGCGGACGGGTGCACTTCCGCCGAATAATTCAGAAACACACCGACGAGTCGCTGGGCGACTGCTCTTTCTTGAACACGTGCTTTCACATGGAGACTTGCAAATATGTGCACTACGAAGTCGATAATGAGAGCTCGGTTGCCTTATCCTCGTCCAAAAGTGGAACTTCTTCCACAGATGTTGCACTGCCAGATGAAATTGGTCCTAATCCAAAGTCCGTAACAATTCTTCACCCTGCGCAGTGGATCCATTGCGACCTCCGGTTCTTCGACATGGCCATACTGGGAAAGTTCAGCGTCATAATGGCCGATCCGCCATGGGATATTCACATGGAGCTACCTTACGGCACTTTATCTGATGACGAAATGAGACGCTTGAACATTCCGGCACTGCAAGATGAAGGCTTGATATTTCTTTGGGTCACCGGTCGTGCAAGTAAGCACACCTTTTACAGTTTTATAAAGTATTGAAATTAAAATTAAAGCGCATTATTTCACTTTCTTCTTTGACAGTGGAGTTGGGGCGTGAATGTCTATCGCTCTGGGGCTACGAGCGTGTGGACGAATTGATCTGGGTGAAAACAAACCAATTGCAGCGCATAATCCGCACGGGGCGAACAGGGCATTGGCTGAATCATGGAAAAGAGCACTGTCTAGTCGGAATGAAAGGCAATCCGAAAGTTAACCGAGGTCTCGACTCAGATGTAATTGTGGCCGAAGTTCGAGCTACAAGCCACAAACCTGACGAAATCTATGGAATCATCGAGAGGTTGTCGCCCGGCACGAGGAAGATTGAATTATTCGGACGACCTCACAACATTCAGCCAAATTGGATTACGCTGGGAAATCAGCTTGATGGGGACCACTTGGTTGAGGATGATCTCAAAGCAAGATTTAAAGCTTGTTATCCGGAGGGACACGTTTTGAGGAAATAAATGACCATTTCTGATTCCGTTATCTCATAAGACCATGGTCGATAGTCCCATCATGCTCTCAATCAACCGTGGGCATAGAATGGTGCCTGGCCTTATCGGGTTCCAAAACACAGCCGATTCAATCGAATGCACTCATTTTGTGTCAGAAACTCGTCTCATCTTCATTTTCTTCATCATTTCTTCGCGTGACGAGCTACGCCTAAATTACGACTTAAAACAAATATTTATGGCAGTTAAATTAATAGTTGGGCGTGAATCGTAAAATGCATTTGAATTAGTCATGCAAGCCACAGCATTCATTTATGCATCATTTGTTACCATCAACATGTAGATGCTGTCATAAAAAGTAACCTTTCGTTCACCTTCAAGCGTGAAACCAACGAAGCATAAAAAAGTGAAGTAATTTTACGGTCATCTGAACTCAACGAAATTGAGCGTTGGAACTGCGAAACGACAAACGACTATGAGCCCGTTTCAGGAGTTTTGAAATCAGGATCATTTGGACGCGCAAGTTACTTCTTCGCTTGCAACCGCCACCAAATTACGTAACACTAACGAGACGACGAGTAGGATGACAGTTGATTTTTAATATAAACAGGAAGCAATCAAGCATGAAATCACCACACAAATGACAAGAAGCCTCCAACAAGATGTGAAATCGAAAAAAAAATGCTCTGAATGAAGAATCATCGTGATTCCCTTTCAGATGATGCTACCGTAGCGTAGCCGTGACTCGTGACCTCGCTCCTTTAATCCCGGTAAGCAAGCCCAGGAGCACCAAGATGAGTAAAAATGAGCCAAAAATCGACGGTATAGGCACGCACATAATCGTAATTATGCATACGGCAGTTTTTCCACGTTTACCACAATCGCAATGAATTGTGTACTTCGAATCCTGTGCTGGCCGTAATTGTTATTTAGCACACGTATGCACACGTAATGCTATTTACCATTAACCATCATCACCTACTACTTTAATGTGAGACTGTGAGACCTTTGATAATGTGAGTCAGGAGCCAGGAGTCACGCAAGTCAGTTGCGGAGAAGTGAGCAAATGACAATAATCGTAAACTCAACAATAATGCACTGAAGTTTCCGCTGTCGTGCTTTCAGGAGGGCGCATTAAGTAATTATAATTTTTATCGTTTTCTTGGCGCTTTCCTACATTTGAGTTGTCATTTGAGTCAGAAGGAGACACAATTCTGAAATCTCGCATTATCATTAAGTCATCACATCAGTTCAGTCGCAGCAGTGACACTTTCGCCTTTTATCCGCTGTAGTTCACATCACGTCTGAAGTTGAAAAAAATTTTCGAATATGCTTCATCTGCGTATTTTTCTCAAACTTGGCTTCTTGGCCACACTCGCTGCAAATTTCATCACGTGCAAATCAGAACCACGACCACAGCCGCAGGCACAAGCCGGTGCTGGCGCTGTTGCCGGTACCGGAGGAGCTTCAGGAGCGGGGAGCACATATTGCACTCCTTACGAATGGCAAACCAACCCGCAAGATTGTTTCCAGCGTGCATCGTTGTTCACCTACAACTTTGCAAACTCCTTCCCGCAATATATGGCACCATTCTTCGACAACTCCTACCTGCAAAATTGGAGAGAAAACTTTGACAATTGGCAGCAGAACTTCCAGGCGCAAATTCAACAGAATCTACTACAAATGCAGCAGCGATTTGCAGATCTGGAGACGCAGATCAGAGCCCAGCAAGAATACGCTCGAAAACATGGAGGCGGCAGTGGAAATCCAAATTTCCATCAGTAAGTCTATTGCATTCGCAAGCAACTTGGGATTTGCTCAAATTTCGCTTGCTTTTCAGCTCCTTCCACTCGCAGTCGTCAAGCTTCAACGGCGATTCAAGCGGGGCGAGTGAGACCGTTATGAGTTCCAGCAACAACGACGGGTCCTGGACAATCCGAGCAAGCGGGCTGAGCATCAGCAGCGCGTCGACTGGAAACCAGATTATGATCAGCGCGTACATGGGAGATGCGGAAACGTACGAGTCGAAGATTGTAAGCGACAAGGAGTTGCTGATTGAGGCCTTCAAGCGGGGCGACCCGAAAAAACGCTGGATGTCAATTGAGATTACTGCGGGCACGCTCCGAGCTCAAGATTTCCAAATTACTCGTCCGCAGCCCGACACTTTGTTGATTCAGTCTCTTCCTTTGCAACCAACCGTTGCAGGTTAACGTGTTTTATGACGCTGACTGCTGAGTCATCTAAATAAACTGCGTTCTATTAATTCTCGACTTTTCCTATTACGGCTATTACGACTATATTTTACGGCTTCACGCGTGTTTTCAGTTAACTGTTATTTCCTTCTGTTTTGTTTTGTTCCTAGCCTTTTTTGAATAAATCGTAATTGTCGTTCGGATCATAAAGACCTGTAGTTACTGTAAAATAATGCGCAATTTATTCTTTCCTTTAAAATCTGGAACATCAAAGAAGTACTTATGGTCTAATGACTTGACGTGACTACTTGCACCGGGTCCTTTGGTTTCCAATAATTCCGAGACTAGCCGGCAAACCTGTGTGATATTGTTTAACTAAGTCAAACCCACTACAAACCAAAAACTGTCATTTCATTCCTTACTTACATCAGAGGAGAAGCTGCAAAGAACCAAATCACATTCTCGAAGTAAGAAAATGTCTCTGACCAGGTTGTCCATGTCAGACTTCTCATTCGGAAGAGTCAGAATGTCCCACTTCGGTTTAGGGTACCTGTAAAATAGATACGTTGTAATGAGAGTCGCTGGTGGCGTGTGGTGCTTTCAAATTTTACCGATTCGAACTTACTGCTTTTGAGCCAATAAGACCAGACCAGCATCGTCAGTCGCCAGGTACACTCTTCTCGTAAAATTCGTTGCAGTATTCGGGAGTGCATCGAATTTGGCAAAGAACTTTTTGACCATCGTCATGTATTTGTCCAACGAATTCGTTGTTCGCTTCTTCTCACCGACTTTATCTCGTCGTCGTATCATAATACTATAGTCCACAACAGTGAAGAGAAAAAACAGACATTTTCAAACTCCTCATGACCAATTTGAGCATTTCATAGCATCGTAGCCCTCACCCGACAATTGGAACTTTGCTACTTCGTTGCAGTTTTAAGAAGTGGCTCCGAATTCGTAGCAAATGTTGCTCAGGTTCTGGTTCCGGCCTCATAATAAATTTTGCAAATTGACCGATCCACCACTGAAATGGACTTGTTATGCCAATCTGCTTTAGTTTCATTCCAATTTCGTAAGGTACTGGCAGGACACCATTCAGAAACGGGTACTCCAGAATATCTGCAGGCGAAAAACACTTGAAGCCACCAATTTGCTATCGACATTACAATTTTAAATTCCTTACCACGAGTACACACTTCCACTTTGTCTTTGGTCCAGCTAACACTGCTAATCTCGCTATTAATGTTCACAAAATTATTGTTGTTTTCCAGCGATGGACAGTTTGGTATACTGCCATCCTTAACTAGTAGATCACTATGTCCCAGAACCGACTTGAACATCGACCTCCAACTGACATCTGAATACGGCCAATAAGTAAAGTCGGGTATCAATGTGCGATTGGAGGTATAAGCGATCAGGAGACATGTTATGAAGTGATGAACTTGACATCCGAACTCACAATCTACGAATTAGGAACAATTCTTTGACAAGTATTCTAACCGTAATGAATTCATAATTCATTCAACTTCAACTAACCAATTGGTGGGCCGCATCTAATTCTTGGACGATTACAAAATGAATTCATTAATACTGCTCGGTCGTTTTCAGTCGTCGATACTTGTGACACATCGTCAGCAAAATATTGTAATTGAGCTAATTGAGATTGCAGCTCCATAGACAGTTGTTGAATACCGGTCAGTTTCTTTTCAGTCGTTTTCTTATTGCTGATCCCCGCCAGAAGAAATGAGTGTGGTCTAAGTGGTCTTGTGGATGGCGATGGTTCCGCTTCGCCTAACTTGCTACCATGTGAATGAGTTACATCCACGAGGTTCTTGGCATTGGAATCAACCGAGGAAGACGGAATTAATGGATGATCAGCTGTTACCAATGATCCCAATAACTTGCTGGTATGGTCTTTATCACTTGCAGTTTCGGGAGTGGCAGGATGCGAGAGGAGACGGCGTCCCACTCCGGTCGTAGAATTCACGACCAGAACGAGAACCCATTCTTGATAGTAGCACAGAAATAAGATGGCGAAGATAATGGCCAAAGTCTTCCGTCTTGTCATCTTCTATTCTGAGCCACCAATGCCCAAGACTTCGTCATTCTCCTCAAAACCTTGTTAAATGAATCCAAGTAAAATGAATATAAATAGCAATTAGCACGTTTAGGGCACAATTTTAGTAAAACGGAATAGTTTCACTTACGAAATAACGCGATCCGAGGTAGCATTAACTAAGAAACCAATGGTGAATCCTGCCTTGACCCAGGCGGTGACTCCAACGCAATGAATGAACAGCGGATGTGAGATTCTAAACGGAAATTGAACATTTAATTTTATCACATCATTCTTGACACATATTTCTTCAATATATTAATCAAAATGCTCAATTGTAAACAGAATGAATCATAGTAGTGGCGCGGCGGAGAGAGCAAAAATCTCAGCAACTCTCATTCAGTGCGAACGCGAGCTCTGCAAACATCATCTCACAATCCTCATTCTTCTTTCGTTCACTTCGAAGGCATCGAAGGATTCATTATGGCGATGGCGCAGTGACCTGTTCGCCTGTATTCACGAAACATTGATTTTATTTGTGGCATTAGATTAGGCAGATTAGAAAGAGATGAGCAGAAGCAGAATCGTCTCACTGATCCATCCAGATAGTCGAATCTTGATTGACTTGTCGATGAAATACAAATCGCCCATTCTGCATCGAAGCGGCCTGCAAGATCGCACTGACTTCTCGAACAGCCTAAAAGCTGGGGCAACACAGTGACCATAATTGACCAGATACTTGCCATGGTTCTTCTTCAACTTTGACGAAGTCTCGTGCACACGCGCCATCCATGCAATCAGCAGCGTGTGCTCGGCCAGAATGACGAAGCCGAGTCCAGGCAGGAAGAGGTACACTTTGAAGGAGAGTTTGTTGAAGGTGCAAATCATTCCGTAGATACCAATAACAATGCAAACTTCGCACACAGTCTTCAACGCGAGAAAGGCGAACGACCCGAAGGCGTGGTTGTAGAGAGTGCTAAGAATTGTCAGCGACCGATGGGCATGCATGACGCGGGCGTGGATTAATTCGGGCCTTCGCTGTGGCTGGTCGAGCTCCGGGTTTGAAGTCGAAAGCAAGCGCAGGGTTTCGGGGTTTGAGAGCCACTTGTCGCTGCATTAAAGTGTGACATTTAATTTGATCAAGCAATCAGAATTCTGGCACTGGTCACAATTTCTTACTTACCATGCTTGTTGTAGCCAGAAATTGGTGGACACGAGGTATAAGATCGCAACCAGCGTGGCATACACGTAGAAGATGACTGCTGTTACAACGTAGAAGATTTCAATGGCAAAGAACAGTAGAAGTGACCAACACGACTTCCATTCCGGTGGCAGCATGGAGTATATGTAATGCGGGTTGTCGGGCATCACCAGAAAGGCTCCTGCCAGAAGAATGCCGAGCATGGTAAGCCATTTGTCGAAAAGGATAAGTGCCGACTCGAGCAAGGATCCGCAGCCAAGGAATCTTGTGCCAAAGTTTTGCTTCCCTGAAAGTGGCGGGCATTTGAGTTTGATTATTGAAAATGACTCCAGCGACGGTTGGAGTCAGCATAACTTTACCTGATTTGTTATTGAAGTTTACGAGCTGGTTGTAAAAGTACGCCGTCTCATCGGCGTGCATGAACGCAGAAAGCTGGAGGGCGAGATGGAGCAGGCACACGACCAGAAAGAAGATGTGGTAGACTGCCACGTGGGAGAATGACGCAATTATGTGCGGGTCGTAGCCATGGCCAGGGGCCAGTCTGTAGACGAGGAATCCCGTGTACATGAAAGTGAACCCCAAGTGTGCAGACGCCAGCGAGTATTTTACACGGGATTTTGTCACCTCGAGCTGCCCCTGAACGGGGTTCCAGTCGAAGGGGTAGCAACAGTACGTGCATGACAGACGCACGTACTTTTCGAGCAATTCCTGTTCGGTGGTGCCCAGCATTGCAGTGCGCAGTGTTGTGACCGCTTCCAGTTCGTGGCATTTCAGCAATTTCCGGAAAAGTGTACGAGTTGGTTTTACTCGAGCGGAACATCTTTGTGGTAATTGCGAGTCTATTATTAGCTTTTGATTACACGAAGGAGGGACGAGAGCGCATATGATAATGACCGGTAATGAGAAATAATAACAAACTGTCATTTTATACTGGATGGAAAGTCAATTTAAGTGGTGTAATTAGCAATTTCGAATGCGTACAAACTGGAAAGTGGAGAAAACCTCTTCTGCAATGTCTCTTTTTCGACATTATTTTGCAATTACATGTATTACATGCCCCGTTTTTGAATTGTGATTGGCGTTTCTCAGAATGTGAATCAATACCCTAATAATTCCAACCCCATGCCATGATTTCTAGATTTCCAGTTGTGAATAAATGGCTTACGTCAATGTTCTAAAATTACATAACGTCATAATAGTAGTTTTGGTTACGTCATTACAAGTAATGAACCATCTTCTCCCATTTGCTCGATCTGATTATATTTAGAAAGAGATAAGCAGGAGAAGAATCGTCTCGCAGATCATTCCAGACAGTCGAATTTTGATTGACCTGTCGATGAAATACACGTCCCCCATTTTGCATCTCAGCGGTCTGCAAGATTGTACCGTTTTCTTCTGGAACATTCTGAGCGCAGAGTCAAGACAATGCCCATAATTGACCACATACTTGCCATGGTTCTTCTTCAGCTTTGACGAAGTCTCGTGCACACTCGCCATTAAAGCAATCAGGAACGTATGTTCGGCCAGGATACAGAATCCGAGTCCAGGCAGGAACAGATACAGTTTGAACGATAGTTGGTTGAAGGTTCGAATCATTCCGTACAGACAGACGACGATGCAGATTTCGCAGGCGGTCTTGAACGTGGGGAAAGCGTACGAGCCAAACGCTTGATTGTAGAGAGTGTTGAGGATCGTCAGCGAACGGTGCGTTCGCAGAATGCAAGCGTGGATTAATTTGGACCTCTGCTGTTGTTGTTGCTGTTCAAGGTCCTGGCTTGAAGTCGAAGGCAGGGACAGGGACTCGGGGTTTGAGAGCCATTTGTCACTGCATTCAAATGTGCCATTAATTTGTTTAGTTGGAAGATCGAAGATTAAGTTATCAACTTACCAGGCATGTCGTAGCCAGAAGTTGGTGGACACGAGGTATAAGAACGCAATCAGCGTGGCATACACGTAGAAGGTGACTGCTGTGATAGCGTAAAAGATTTCAATGGCAAAGAAGAGCAGAAGTGACCAACACGACTTCCATTCCAGTGGCAACATGGAGTACATGTAATGCGGGTTGTCGGGCATCACCAGAAAGGCTCCTGCCAGAAGAATGCCGAGCATGGTAAGCCATTTGTCGAAAAGGATAAATGCCGACTCGAGTCTGGAGCCGGACTGCAGGAATCCTCGACAGAATTGCAGGCCTGAAAAAAAGCATCAATTTGAGCCACAATGCAAAAAATGACTCAAGTGCTGAGATTTACCTGATTTGCTGTTGAAGTTCACGATCTGATTGTAAAAGTAGACTGTCTCATCAGCATGCCTGAATGCACAAAACTGGAATGCCACGTGGAAAAAGCACACAGCAAGAAAGAAGATGTGGTAGACTGCCACGTGGGAGAATGACGCAATTATGTGCGGGTCGTAGCCATGGCCCGGGACCAGTCTGTAGACGACGAATCCCGTGTACACGAGAGTGAACCCGAAGTGTACAGACGCCAGCGCGTATTTGACACGGGATTTTGTCACCTCGAGCTTCCTTTGAACGGGGTTCCAGTCGAAGGGGTAGCAACAGTACGTGCATGACAGACGCACGTACTTCTCGACCAAATTCTGCTCCACGTTGCTCAACATGGCGACGATCTTGCCCGCTTCTTGCTCCTTGGCGGTGGTGTTTGGAATGGGAATTCCGAACGAAGCGTCCGAGTTGCTTTTATGTGGGTGAAAGGCCGTAATTGCCTGTTTTCTATTTACTTTTCTAATTGGAAGGTACACAGGAAGAGCGGTCGGCCGCATCGTTGATCGTAATTATCTCACTGCGCTAATAACGTAGTAATTATGTCGGGCAATGAGAAACAATGCGAAAACGCAGAAGACAGAAAAATATTCTGGTGCGGACGAATTGAGATGTTATCGACAGCTAACTGATCGGAAAACGAATAATTGCCTTATTTCCCTCGCCTTAATTCTTAAGCTCCCTTTTGGCCAACACCAGAAACTATGTACTATACTATGTGCTCATGTGCCACGGTTTATCTACGTGATTGACTTGCTTAATACCAAAGGCGAAAGCGGCAACTCGGTGCCATGCATTATGCAACTCATTTCATCATAAGAGTCTAGGAGTCTGTGGACCTGTCTCGCCGACTTCTAGGTGACGGCGATGGGGTTCCTATGTCCAAAAATACTCAAGTGACGCAATAATTTCTTAATTTTACACACTGTTTATTTTTAGAACTGGTTTCGGATGAGAATTTGAGCCGAGATGCAATTTTAATGTGATTGAAGGTTAATGCGCGTGTGGCAGGCGAAAAACGCTAAATGGTGGTAAATTACGTGATTATAAGATAGTTAGGGTGAAAGGTCGGCAATTATAATTTTGATAATTTGGCAATTACAGTTTAATCGCGGTCAGGTGAAGCAACTGTTGACTTATTGATGACAAAATGTGCGCCGATGCATGATGTGGAATTGTGTCATTATCTATACCAATTTATTTTATTGAACTGTAAAAATCTCGCCCTCCCTTTAGAATTTATAAGTTGTAAATGTAATTTTGAATTTGGGTATCTTATGTTTAAAGTATATGTACAAAAATTAGTGTTACCCTTAAAGATTTAATGTGCGTGCAGTAGGTTCACATTTTTGAGAGTTACTTGAATGCAATCGTGTGAACCATAGCTCCAAGATTTTGAATGATATTAGCACTCATGAGCTGATCTACCTTTTCTTCCAAATGACGCTTAGGATCTTGCTTGCCTACATTTTTGATGGCCAGTTGTTCCGGTGTCATCTTTTCTTCCTCTTCAAGTGCCTACGAATTAAAAAATGAGTTAAAGTTAATGACAGTGAAGTTCGAATATTGTTAACCTCTTTAAATGCCATAGTTTGTGATGTAAATTCTCACCTTGTTGTAAAGCTTGGCTAATTCCAGCATATTCTCTATAGTTTTCTCGTTGACATTGCAATGCTCGTTGTAATCTTCCAACCGCAGTCCGTCACTCCAAGATTTCTTGTGTAAATTCAGCAGCATTTTCTGCTCGAGCTCATTTTTACGATAGTTAATACTAATGGAGTAGTAATGCCGATTAAGTCCATGAATCAAAGCTTGAATCGACGGTTTCTGCAAATGTCCCAAGTTGGATGTGGTTTGACGCGGTTCTTGACCCAAAACCATCATGTTGGGGTTAATCAGCCGAAATGCGTCTATCACCACTTTGCCCTTGACAGACTGAATCGGGTCAACCACGACTGCTACCGCTCGTTCACTCAGAGCTTCGAAGCTTTGCTGAGTATTGATGTCCACTCCGGATAACCAACAACCAAATCCTGGATGAGAATGATACCAGCCAACAACCATTTCCGGGCGCCCAGTCTGTCTTAACATGTCCAACATCTTGGCCTGGAACACTGGATCAACCGCTTCTACGCTGACACCCTGTCATTATCAAAGCAAGGTCTCGCTTATCACTCTCCTTCCAGTCTTAACTTTAATTAATGCCCATCAAATTAAATTATCTGCTTACCGTTCCTGATTGAGGCATGGCGAAGACATCAATTACACGGACGGTATAATCGTCGACAAATTCACCCAACATCAGCCCCATGACTTCCATTGGCACTCCAGCACGTCCATGCTTAAGCATTTTCAAAAGGGCTAATGACGAAATGTAAACTTGCTCAGCAGTGTCGACGACTGGTCCATCCGAAGGTGCACCACCCCCTCCAAGCCCTTGTAAATGCACAAATTATGAGGATGACTTGACACATCTTCGTTGATCCCACGCCCCAAAGTTGATTGTGTTTAATTGCTTAAATGCTTACCTGGCATACCGGCCCCAAGTCGTAAAAGACGATCCATTCTGCTGTAGTGTCAGATATTATGTGCTAATGTTATTACTTGTCTTGTCTTAAATCAATTAAATGAATGTTAAATGTGAGGAGGGATCGCAGTCAGTCCGAGTCCGGCCCAAAGCTAATAGGTGATAATTTTAAATCTCCGATTAATTGCTAAATTCAAGATTCAAGAAGTGACTGAACTTCAATGCTTCCAGGAACACACAACGCCGTATGAATGACTTGACAAAAAATATGAAATGGAAAGCTGCAAAATCCTGTTCTCAAAACTTGCTTGAAGCGCGAGCCAATTCAAATCTCTGCGAAACCGTACCATAAACAAGTGCAATTGTTAGATTCGATTCTGTTTCAGTGCTTGGGAAGTGTGTACCAGTACGAGGTGCCTGGACGTATTGGTTAGTAGATTAAGCACTCATTAAATCGAAAGTTAATTTCGTAGTTCCTACTTCCTACCCAATCCGAACTTTATGTGAGAGTGGCCCGAACTTAAAGAAATGCATATTTTGACTGACAGAATGCAAAAGTGAACTGAATTCGAATTGGCGACGTTGGAATGCCCGACGAGCGTTTGGCAATGGCCAGCAGTTACTCCAGCAAGTCAAGTGCCACCCACGCCCATCATGATGACAAACTGGAAAAGGTGGCACGCCGAGAGCCAACCGGTGACCCAAAGAACCCTTATGGACTTGGTAAGTTTTCTGGTATGAAATGCCATAAGCATAAGTTCAAGGCCTAACGCGAGAGTAGCCACTAATTAAAGCATGTGTGCTCTTTCTAGGCGACCCAGATGACCGAAGACTTCGAAAGGTGGAAATCGAAATCATGATTCCAAAAAAGATGCGTGAAAAAGCACGGAAAGAGAAGTGCGTGCTAGAAGAAAAGGAGTTCAGCGACTGTTGTGTCAAGGCGAGTCTTGCAATGGTCGTCAAGTGCCGGAGCGAAAACACCAAGATGAAAGCCTGCCTCGAGAGATGGTATAGAGATGAGGATTTTAAGAAGCTGTGCACAGAAGAATACCTACAGGAGCGGGCCGAGTATCGGAGGACCGGCCTGTCTCAAAAGGCTCAACGATATCTCGCATAGACTCATTTTGTATCGCAATTAGATTTAGATTTACATTGTAGCCAAATCAGTAATAAACGATGGACGAATTGTTCCGAGACAATTGTTCCCAGAGCATTGTTTCACGACTATTTTACTCTATGAAATCCTAAGTACAAGTAGCGAAAACTTTCCTGCCTTTATCACCCACGTTTATCGTGGCGACATGTGTATTGAGTGAATTGTTAATCTGCATCATCTGTTTGTAATCAGCTCCACGACCTAAAGCGAGTGGTGAGTAACGCGCATGCATGACGCACAATAAGAACGAATCTTGCATTCGAATGCCTCATGCTTTTGTGGTTCCAGCTCCGCTTACTTCAGCAGTGCAAAGGGAATTTGTGCTTCACATTTGTTTCGTAAATGATGAGTAATGGTCAGTCAAGTGGGAGGTCGTGCAGGTCAACTCGATGTAATACAACTCGGCGCATTTCTTGAAATAACAAAACACGGTTCAGTCCACATTTGGTATTTGACTTGAGGGCAGCAGCAGCAGTTTATTTGCTTAATCATTAAAGTTACTGCCATTAACCATTGTTGAACTATTCAAAACGGACAACTGAATTCATTTCTAGCCAGAAGTTTGGCTATTTGTGCTCTGGTGCGCAGGAGGATTGTTCCCTGACCTTTTAATCGTTTTTATTGCATTAATCCTGCGAAAGTGCAACAGACGAGGTGACTAATTCTGCTGTTTTTTGGTTCCTTCTTTATGGTGTTGGGACTGAGTGGCCTCCGACGAGCACCCCAGCTTCTAAGCACTTTGTAAATGTCAAGTTTGCCAAGTGGCACTTCTAATTCACAAACTCCGTGACTCGGTAAATAATTTATGACCTGTCCAATTAGCTAATTATTCAACTCTCGCTTCGGCTTCTCGTGGATGGAAAGATAGCAAATTTTGCCAAGGCTCAAGACGCTTGCAAAGAAAAAGCAATTGACGGCTGACGCTGACGGGCTCCGACCGCCTTTTTTGCATTGAATGACAATTTGACAAACTGAAAGCCATTAAAACGGAGAACAATGACAAATGTCAGTTAAGCGTCACCTCGCTCGCTGCTGGGTCTTGCTTTAAACTTTTATATCACTGATTAGATTAGCTTGAACTTATTGGAATGGATGCGGACAGGCTGTGATGGAGGATCGGCCGGGTCGATTTTTTCCGGCTTGCCTGAAATTGATTTCCGAGCCTGACAAATGTCTGCTACTGCTTACAAGAGCCAAGGATGACAGTCCTCCTTCTAAAAGCATGTCCTCCATTATCCATCCATCGTCTGCATGCTCTTCCTCTTCTTTCTGTGTCTGCATCACCTTCTTTTCTTCTCTAATTAAATTCCAGAGCTATCTCCAGCACAGAACAGCAGCATCGAGCATTTGCCAGTGCTCGTGCTCATCCTGGCTGCACTTGAGTACTTTTCACTGGAAGTGAAATTTATCTTGACTCCTTCCACTTTCACTTTTATCTTGCACTGCACTCTGACTCTAGTCTACCTGTGCCTTAACCTGTAACCTGCCCGCACGCAGCCTGGAGACAGAGAACTTGGAATCTGGAGTGAGGCTGAGAGGATAAGATCAGTGCCTCCCTGACCTCTGGACTCGGACGAGTGCTGGAAACGATGCTAGCGAGGTTGCTGTCTTGAGACTTGACTTTTGACATTTTCCGCTAACGCCTCGCAAGCAGATCCGTGAAGCGTCATTAATATTTAGTCCTGCTCCCTCGCTCGCCCGTGCTCAATAATTCGTAATTCTTAACGTTGAGGGATGGTGACACAGCGGGACGGAGACAGAAACCACAGCAAGAACTTTTCCATCGAGACAAAGAACTGCGACACGAACACTATTTTATGCTGAATGTACCAATTTATAATTGAAACCTTCTATTTTTAGCTTCCACCGTCGACCCGTCGACCCGTCCTCTCGTGCTGCTGTGCTTATTCACAAGAATGAGGATGCAGATGCATTAAAAGAATCCTTCATTTAGTGCCTCCAGTCCGATCGTGAATTAATGAAGGCGTTAAGGCAGTTGTTCCATTTAATTAAAGTACTGGGGGAAAAGTGGGCCATGTGCTGAACCAACTGCAATTACTGCACTGCAAACTACTTCAGCACCGATGATGAAGACGATTCAGACGTTTTTACGTGCAACGCTTGCGCACGCGCAGGCCATTGTTCGCTTACGCGGTCGCGGGCACGAGCCACGGTTCCTGTCCACGGCAGCGCTTCGAATCCCGACACAAATCCGGGACGCCATCGCTGAGCAGCAGCCCGTCGTTGCGCTGGAGTCCGCAATCATTACTCATGGAATGCCGTTCCCGGACAACATTCAGCTGGCGCTCGAGATGGAAGCCAAACTCAGACAAAAGGTTCGGGACTTGCTTTCACTTTCCTGGACAGGCTTGGCAGGCGCTGCGCTGATGGAAGTCAATTAGCAGACAAGAGTACGAACACGAACACGAGGTTTAAAAGAAGTGCAGTGCAGAGGCAAGAAATGCATGCAAAAATCTAATGCTTGCTAATGTGCCTCATTAACCATTCGAAAATGAACGCTGCACGAATTCAAAACGTGAACGCGAACGGGTGAAAGAAAAGTTGGAACGTCTGAGCCTGTGAGAGGCAGGAAACATTTCCTGAGTTGCTGGAGTGCTGCTCACACTCACGTGTTCCTTGAAAGTGAATCTTGTACTCTGCGTTGATGAGCACTCATTTTTCATCTTTCACTTTGCCTGCCTCGTCGTAAGCAGCGTTCCAAAGTTAGGGTTGGATTGGACCAAAGGGGGCTCATGAAAAATTTCTAAGTCCCAGAAAAACGAAAGTCTTATTTTTGCCTGAAACGTGTAAAAAAGTAGTTTTCGGATCGATTTGAGACGACAAATTTCCCCATGTTAATTTACGACTTAACCTAACCTAACCTAGTCACATTTTACTGGTTTTTTCCAAGACAAAAACTTTAACATGTATTTTGGCACTTAAGTTAAGTTAGGTTAGGTTAGGTCGTAATTTTCATGAACCCCTAATGCTATTAACATGGGGAAAATTGTTGTCTCAAATCAACCCGAAAACAACTTTTTTACACGTTTCAGGCAAAAATAAGAGTTTTTGATTTTTCTGGGACTTAGAAAATTTTCATGAGCCCCCTTTGTTCAACCCAAAGTTAGTGGCAAGTCCCAAGTTTTACAATCAACACAGAGCTCACGCTCGTATGGAGAAAAGCGAAAAGGCCAATTCGATCGTTAAATCGGAAGCTGAGTGGCTGAATTTAACGATGCAATTAAACCGGATGTTATTTATGCTTGGGTGCATGATGCTTGAGTGCGTCAGAGTCGAAGTCAGACGCTAAACGTTATTTAACACTTCCATTTGCGATTTGCTATTTGCACATTTCAGGGAGTGATGCCAGCCACGGTGGGCGTCGTGAAAGGTCAACTCGTCGTCGGTCTCAGCGCACACGAAATTGAATCGCTCGGTCGTAATCGTAACTCATCGCCATCGTCAGGGCCAAATCAAATTGTCAAGGTATCTCGCAGAGATTTGCCATATGCAATGGCTCAAGTGAGTGCACAGAAGCTGGCCTCTAGCCTGGTCGGGACCTTTTGACATTTAACACGCACTAAATTCTCTCGTTGCCCGCATTTTAGAAGCTCGACGGCGGAACAACAGTCAGTGGGACGATTATCGGAGCTAAAATGGCCGGGATTCCAATATTTGCGACGGGTACGTCTAAATTAAGCGTAAATTCCTTTAATTAACAGTAAATGACACTTTCAGGTGGACTTGGCGGAGTTCACCGAGGTGCGGAAGACACATTCGACGTGAGCGCCGATCTGCGGGAACTAGGTCGACATTCCATCGCCGTTGTGTCGGCCGGCATAAAATCAATCCTCGATATTGGAAAAACACTGGAGTACCTCGTAAGCCAGTCAGTCTGGGGTGTCATTACCCATTACTCGGTATTCGTTATTAGCACTAGCACTAATTTGACACCGCATTTTGCATTAGGAGACTGAAGGCGTGTGTGTCGTCGTCTTGAAGCCTGACTTGGATTCCAAGCACACGAACAGCAGCGTCGTTGGTGGCAGATTTCCCTCATTTTTCACATTCGAAAGTCAATTTAGTTGTCCGTACAGCATCCAAGACGCAGTTCAGGGAGCCAAGCTGATTCAGGCCGCTCTTGAATCCGGATTAGAGTCCGGCCTCCTCATCGCAGTACCAATACCTAAGGTTCGTGTCTCTGCTCGTGTTTATTTGGCAGGCATGGTAGGGATGGCCATCGGCAGTGGCTGCGGTTGGTCACAGCATAAGCTTAGTCTTGGACTTGGGCTCAAGTCAACTTTCTCTCTCGCCTCGGCTTTGACTGGGCTTCGGCTTACGCTGCTGCTGCGATGCCCGGCACGTCCCGCATTTGTCGTCTCTTGTTATTAAAGTACATCACGTATCAGTTACATTTTATCCCACAGATTTGTTCTCCTTAGGCCGAGTGTCTGTAATGGACACTTTATGCGATGGTAAGTCTCTTAATAGTTTCAAGCATGGGATTTTGATGAAATAAAACCCTGCGCTCGGCTCGGACTATTTTTATCTCTTGCGTTGCACCGAGAAAGAGAAATTGCCTTTGCCTGTGCCATTCTTCTTCAGTCACTACTGGTTTCGTGGTCTCTTTTCCTCAATCTCCTTGCTTCTGCTCCTTTTTTCGCCATTCGCCCGTGGTTATTATTACTTGTGTCCTCCATCGCCGTAGCCGGATCCCAGCGCAGCGGCTCAGATTAACTCACAAGGCTCAACTTAATTTTGTTTACCTCTTCCAAAAGCCTTTCAGTGACGCTATTCTCCACGTACGATGTGCGGCACAGGCCAGGCCACGTTCCGTGCGTAATCTATTTAATGATCTCGTCCTCAAATTTCCATCAGCAATGAAATGAAGCTACGACGGCTCTTCTTTCATTGACAATAACGTTTCGCCCATGCAGTGCACGAGGAAAGACGCAGGACAGCAGAACGTGTAAATACGAAAGACAAATTATCAATTTATGAGTCACTTTTATTTATTTGCTCGAGGCCGAGGTCAAGGGCTCACGATACGATAAAGGTTTAGTTACACTATCATTTTTCTTGAGATTCGTTTGGCTTAATAAGTTTGCATTAGATATTTATTTAGCAAGTGGATCCAGGCTTGGACGGCTGCCGCGATTGTGATTTGACAGATTTTGGTTTTGGCGTTGGAGATCCAGCATTTGCAACGGGACAGGCATCGCCAGCGCCAGCGTAGCAGGGTTTTGCTTGAGGTTCAGGCTCGTCATAGCCACAGCACGAAGCAGGAGGACATGGAGTGGCAGTGCATGCGTTCGCTTCAGAGACCGGCTGGCACGGACTGGAGCGTGGGCTTCCATAAACTTGGGCTTGGGTATTGGCACCGCATTTGGATGCAGGGACACTCAGACTAAATGCTGGGGCGGCTTCATTGCACACAATCACGGAGCACGGCTGCTGCTGATGCTTGTAGAAGTGAGGATTTCTGAGCTGATCCACGCAGGACGAGGGGACAGGCTGCTCCCAGATGCAGGTGCGGTAGTCGCCCCAGGGTGAGGTGCAAGCGTTCCTGTAGACGTGTGGCAGCAGATGACCTTTGTCAGCAATGAATGTGGTCGGGCACCGACGAGGGCAGCCGGGAAATGCTCCAGGATACGGGTTCACGCCGATGGTCCAGTTCTGGAGGCGAGCGGGCTTGAACGGTCCGTTGTACTGCGAATAAATAAGCCAACTTTCGGCATTAATTGAATAGTGGTTGAACACCTTCATGGTTAGGGTTGATTTTAACTTACTTGTCCTGCCTGGTAGTGGTAAGACATTTTCAGCTCAACTTCGTCACAGATTCAAGATTGCACTCACCAATATCAAGAGCAGATAACCTGTGTTCATGAAGTCGTAAGAGGTGAGAATTGCAAGATTTCAAGTGACACCAAACTCATTGCTCCAAAACCTGGATGTGATGTGTGGTCAATTTATTTGCACCCTGCCAAATTGATGTGCTAGCAACAATCTAAAGGCGGTATTTCACCCGTTGGCAATGACGTCCATATTTATAGCGATACAATATCTACAACAATGTACAGGGACCAAGAACAGGACAGAAAACGATTATTAGACGTCTCGGCTTAATTTACCACGAGAATCGAGAATCGAGGACCACGAGCTATGAGCGAACCGGACGCGATGGCTGGAAGCTGCGCTGGAATGAGGCGATAGTGTGTCCAGTAATTTATTGCTTTACAAATGAATGACCATAACAATCTAGCCTTAGCCTTGCTCGTAGTGCATGGCTGCTGGCTGGTGGTTTGTGGGCGGTGGACAGGAACAAAATGCGGTCATAATTTGTGGACATCGCAGATCACAACTCACAGCACCCACGGCGTGGCGTGGCATGGCTGAATACTGCTGCTGGAGGAGCTAAAGCATGAAATTTATTAGCATTATTATCACATTTGCTGTCTGGCAGGCTGCTTCTGGGTCGTGGCTGCTTGTAGCGTGTGAGACAGCGTGACGACAAACGAGCGCCGAGTCGCCTAGCAGTTTTGGTGTCTGTTGTCTGGTCTTTGAAACAATGTTTGCTGCTTCGCTGTTCAATGAACCGTGAACCGGGCTTGGGCCTGGCATGGAATGCGGCCAAATTTGGCGGCCGGCTCGGTGTCTGTATACAAATTATGTGGCCATTGACACGCGTTTGGTGTTTGGCGTTTGAGATTTCAACACTACTTGCTCGGTCCCCAAAGGTACATAATTCTTGTCCTCACCACCGTACAGGAATTTGAGGCGTCGGGTGCACTGATCGAAGCTGCAATTCAGCAGGCGTTGGAGAAGGCAAAAGCGCAGGGAATTCACGGGAGAGCACTTACACCTTTTCTCCTCGGAGAAATCAACACGGCGACAGGAGGCGAGTCGCTGCAGGCAAACAAGCGCCTGGTGGAGAATAATGTGCGTGTGGCCGGAGATATTGCGTTGGAGCTCGCTAAATTGCGGCAGGCGAAGGCAGAAAACACGGACACGAGCGCGGTGAGCAGTGGAAATGCGAATGCTGGTCATCAGTCAACATTTAGCGCTCAAACCGTCCTGCACTCGACTGTTATCTCAAAATTCAATGAACCGGTCTACGAAAACGAGTCGAGCTCGGAGCGCCAGTGCATTGATGACATGCGCTTCGAGCTGGCGCCAAAGGAAGGTCCACCGGTACGGATAAAGAACAGGAATCGTCGATAACGTTTTTAAGACTGGGACACGAACCGTGTCCTCATAAACATAATTGCTTGCTATTACAGGTCGTCATTGGAGGCTCGTCACTTGACCTCGTGTTGGCGGTCGAAGAGGCGCAGATTGTGGTAAGGAAAAGAATGCCGCGCTCGTGCTCGTGCTAAACCCTTCTTACGATATTATCTCGATAAGATGGTGAAATGATGAAAGAAAGTCATGCAGAGCAAGGCAGGGCAGTCTCGTATGATAAGAGTTCTTTCTTACGTATTTTAAAGTTAAGCCTTACAGGCGCGGCAGGAATTTTGCGATGATATATTTGCTGCTGCTGTGACCGCAGAAAAAAGAAGATGCACACCTACGCCATGGCTTATCTTTAGCCTTAGCCATAAGAAATCCAGTGTGCCGTGCCCTGTGCCATTATGGACAATCTATTTTTAGCAATGTAACAAACAAGCAACAAAACGCCAGCCAGCAGGCCAGCGTGAATTAGAAAGCAGAGGCTTTCACTGTTTTACTGTGCCTCAGCGACTCAGCCCAGCCATGTTTGTGGTTTGAAGCGCTGCGCCCGCCCGTAATTCTTCAGATTTGAGGTTGGTTGATAATTACCCGTACGTACGTCGTAGTCTTAAGCCGCGACAGCCACATAAAAACATAAAATAGGGCTAAGAAGCCTCCGACCAGCACCTCGTAAACAACGGCGCAGAAGGATTCGCAATTCGCGGTCCGCCCGTGCACGGATGAGCACTTTTTTATTTTACGACCGCGCTCATTGTCTTGTCTTGGCTATTGTCTTGTGCTGTGCTATGCAAAAGTAACGGCGCGAGCAGGGAAAAGGAAATGGGAAATGGCATCTGGCCGAACAAGATTGTAGATTGCGACTCGTAAAGCGTCCGTGAGTGCATCATTACGCCATTATCGTAATGATACCGCCAAAGACTCGCCGCAACAGCAGCACAGAGCAGAGCAGTGCCAAGTTCCGTGCCAAATAGGGGAGAGTAAATACCTTCGCTTCCGCCACCGCGCCGCTCATGCTCCTGCCTGTAAATTGGGTCTTGGGTTCATATCCGGCTTGGCAGTGCAGAGAAAGTTTGCGTACACGGGCGTATTTTTTCTCCACGGACGTAATTCCAAACATCAAACTTAATCGAGAGTCAGACCTTTTCCAAATTCTCGCGACCGCATTGCCGTTGCGTCTCGCCTGTCGCCGTCCTTGACTCTAGATTTGTGAATGGAATCTGCGATTTGCGTATCTGCGTCAATGTCAGCCGTCAGCCAGGCAGGATGAACCAACAACCAAACTGGGACAAGGTCATTTTTGCTGACAGTACAAAAGCAAATTGCTGCGGCTGCCAAACTAAAAGCTGTCTGAGGATCTGAAGATTGGAATGCGAATGCGAAAAATCTCATCTCGGTGCATTCTTTCATTGAGCAACGACGGCGGGTGCCTGTTTTTGTGTTCTCCATCATCGTGTTCATGATTGTGTGCTTAATGCGTATAAAATTGGAAATTTGCGTCTGCTGCTCCTCCAAGACAAGTGGATTAGGAAGGAAATGAACGCTACTCGGCGGCAGGAAGGCATGCTCCAAGACAGGAAGACTCTGAGCAGTGAATGACAAGACAATAACCAGGCAGACTGGTGAAAGTTGCTGAGTTGCCGAGTTGCGTCTGTGCTTCTACTTCCTTGTCTTGTATATTGTTCTCGTTGCGCGTTTTGTGCAGCAATTTGCTGCTTGCTTCACTTCATGGCTCATGAGTCCGGAAATTTGATTTAAACTTCTTCAAGGCAAAGCAAAACACGCATGAGCAGGCTTAAACTTGTTTCGGCTGTCGACTGGTTTCTTTTGCTAGCTGGATATAAAGACCATTTTCCTCGTTTCTGTTATTTTTTACTTTCTCCTTGCTTCCTTCTACTTGAGTCTTCGTCGATAACGCCAACGGCGAATCCGAAATTAGGAAATTATGTTACGCATTTGCATGGGCACTTATCACGCGTGCTGTGAAAGTGGCCGAGTCGGGCCGTTTTCGCTATTTGTATTGATTTTGGAGTGTTTACAATGTTACAATACTCGGCTCAGCTATTATGATGATTATGATTAGGAAAGGGCAGTCGCAGTGAGCAGTGGCAGGGACAATGACGGAAGCATTTCGTATGCATATTTGCGTATGGCATAAATTAATCAAGCTTAGTCGAGTCTAGTCGAGAATGTGAATGAAATTATGACGTCTTAGCGATCAATGGACACCCGACGGACGCGGACGGTCATTCGTCATTTTTCACTGAGGCAAGATTGCTGTAATATTCTTACGTAATTTCGCATTAATACAGCAATGCATTATTGACCCGATTGATTAAATGCCCAATTGTTGGGCCGACTGAGCTTGGGCTTGATACCATCGTGAATTCGCGGTTCCTCTGAATGAATGATACGAACTCAGAACTTCACATGCATGCACTGTACTTGTTTATTTACTTCGCTAATTATGAGAAGTTCCGCTACAGTGAACTCAAAATTCATTTTCCTGTATAATTCGGAGTCGTGTGCATAATTCAAATAATCGAAATATTTTAATAACTTTCGAAAGGTAAAATTAAAAATACAGGCAGCAGGAAGGTTGAGTTGACTTTCCCCTTTTGCAGTGCAGGTCTCTCACTCAAAATGTAATTTCTCAAGTTGCCGAGTTGTGTCTCTGAAACAATTCAATTGAAACTGAACGAACGACGAGAGGACCGACTCGTCCAATAAAGCCCATGAAAGCACCTGCCATTTTTAATAACATTTTGTGTATAATTTCCGTAATCAGATGAAGAGCAGAAGCAAGAAGCACTCGTCCGCCCGGGCAAAACACAGCAACAGCATCGTCAGCGTTTGTGTTTTCAGCAGCCGCTGTGCTGCGGATGGAAAAAGTTTTCTTTAATCATCCCAAATAAAGTTATTGCAAACTTCAACTTTGACTTGGAGTTCCGGACCAAGTTTTGAGAAGACGCTGTGTTTGTGCATGGCTTCCCTTCGCCATCGCCTTCATCTTTGCACTTGCACAGCCTGTCTAGCCTTCAAAATGAAATTATTCATATCGCAATTTCCCTTCCACGAATCATGGATTCGTGGGTAGCGGATAAATTGCCAATGCCAAAGCCAATTTACTGATTTTGGTGATGCTGATTGGCACAGATTTTGTTGTAGGCTGGTTGGCTGCCGAACAACGCCGAATTATTTTTACGCCTGATCTTACTGCTAAATGCAAAAATGCAGAAAACAGTTGCCAGCCGATTGGTAATCAATTACGCTGTATTATTCAGGAGCCTTACCGTTTCGTGAGGGATAAATCGATACTTATATTTGCATTTGTCTGTCAGAAGTCGACGGATCGCCGCAACACAACCGCACGTAATTAGCTGCCGGTTCTTTGAATTTGCTGCAGAATTTGCATATGAAAGGAATAACAAGTATTCAAGTAGCCTGTAGTTTGTTGGTATTATTTTGTTGCCCTGCTACTGCTTTGTCCTGTAATGATGTTATCTTGTTATGCGTCTAATTTTAGTTCTTACCTGTCGATAATTGTAAACATAAAATGCCTGAATGGCTCATTGACATGAATTATAGAAAATCTATTCCGCTACCAAAGCCGGGCCTCAATGCCACACGCGAAATTGCGAATAGGAATTCGCGAATTCGTCAATTTTCTGTCTTCGCTGTGGCCTTTTCGTGCTTGTCTTGTCTTATCAGCAAATGTGAATCAGAGTTTCGCAATACATGGAAAAGAAAAGCATTTTGACGGGCAGGACGAGCATTTCCAGCAAAAGATTCGGAGAGAGATAACCTTCCAGGTATTATCGTGGAGGTACATCAAAAGGCATGAATAATAGACGGAGAAAGAAATTGACAGGCTAGTTCGCAAGCCGCAAACAGAAAATCGCAAGTGGGCCAAGGAGACACCGATTCGCATCGCAGATTCGCGGGCGCTTCCTGCGCCCGATTTATCATATGTGAATTATAGGGCGCGGCGAGGCGAGTGAATCATTCGCATAGCATAAATTATCTTTACAGCTATAAACAACGCCCAAATACTCTGGATTTGACCAAGTCGAGTCCACACGTGTGCGTGCGTGCGTCCATTCATCACCTTAAAGCAAGTGGCACAATTTTCTGTGCATTCAAACAGGAATTCAAACAGAAATGAAATTTATGAAAAATAGAAGAGTTTATACTTTACATTCGTTAAATATGCATTTAATTCCATTCATGTATGTGCGGACAGCGCTCACTTTTCGTGTTAAAATCGCTGCGCCACTCGTGAAAGTGATCCCGGGTGGCTTGATTTGACATTGGACAATTGAATTTCTGAGCACTGCCGCACTGTACTTTTGATAATAGATTTATCAAACTGAACGATACTCAATCTGATTACTTTTCCTGCTACGCTGTTATCACTCACACTCACACGCGATGAAAAACACGGTAATGCAAAATTGAAAGTCGCACTTCCGGCGCTTGTCTTACAATTGGTTATGAATTTTTAAGGTGTTTACATTTTCCTCGCCTCGCTTCGTGGTCATGGTGGTGTTTCGTTCGACAATGTTTAACAATATAACGTTTCTTTATTTGAATTTTTCCAATATTTTGTCATTTTTATGTAGTATTAATGTAACGGTTACGCTGTAGAATACTTTCCTAGCAATAGACTAATAAAAATCGTTTTATGCTCTTCCTAAATCACGTTTAATCTGGGTTTGGGTACGAGATAACAAGAAATGTGTGTGTGTGGTGCTGATTTGCTGATGCTAATTATTCATAGTAAGTAAATAACAATGGGAAAAGGTCTGTCACGGTCACGAGTCACCATCAATCAGGTAGTCGGTCGTGTGTCTAAACTTTTGTAATTGCAACTGTATTCTTTTACATCTCAATATGTATCACGATATGCCTTGCAATGCAGCAGCAATAATTAATTCGTCAACTTACGAATACGTTTGAAAGGCAACGCAATAAATTCTCGTTAAATTTCCCAACATCAACACGCAATTTACAATTTTACATCTACACTCTACGCAGTTGCAATTGCAATGGAATGTGAAACACGAAACGGACAAGTCAAAGTTTAAAAGTGTTGAGTGTGAGTAAGATTTATAAATCAATATAAAATATATGCAATTTGCAATTAGCAGGAGGTAGCGTGTAGTGTGGTTTAACGTGTGACGGGTGCGAAGAACGACTAGGCAGGAAGTAACAAATGTAGATCTCATTTAATCGTGGGCAGCGCCAGCTATTGAATGGCTGTCGTGGTCGTGGAGCCCGTGCTCAGCTCATTTCTGTTGCTCACCGCCGTCGAACTCGTGAAATTGACCATCGGTATCGACGTCGAAGACTCGTGCGAACCTGAGTTGCTGTGGTGTCGATGTGGAGGCGGTGGTGGCGGGGTTGCGTGGGCGTGCCCGTGAGTGTGATGCTGCTGCAGCTGCTGAATGTTGTTATTCCCATTCCGGGGCACTGGAATCGGGATGACATTGCTGCGTGGCGCCCAGCCACTACGGTTACTACTGCTAAAATTAGGGTTACTATTCGTATTGTCAGGTTTAAATTGTTCGAGCAGTGCACGAGCGCTATCAAAGTCTTCTTCGATTATCATGGCGCTGTTGCTCTTCTTCCGCGTCACAGGCGTCGCGCTGGCGGGTTTATTTCCGATGTGGTTCTCGACGAACGGTTTGGTTCCGAGGCCCTCGCCTTTGCCGTTGGAGTTGCTGCTGCTCCCGCTGCATGTGTTCTCATTAGAACTCAGCATCACAGTCGTTGTGGTTGTCGCAGTCGTGGTCGTCGTTGTGGATGATTCGCGCGGGCCGCCGTCTCCGCTGCCTCGCCCTGGTCGGCTGCCGCTCGCCCGCCGTCCCCTCACGCGACCACCGCCCGCTCCAGCACCACTTTTGCCCCCGCTCATGAGCCCCTGCCCGTCGGTGTTCCCGTCTCCATCGTCTTCGTCGCCCTGACTCGTCTCGTCAGTGCCGTAGAGACTCGTGAGCCCGAGCAGTTCGTTCATCGCTGCCGTGCGTACGGCCTCGTCTCCGTTGAGTAGCCTGATCTTCTGGATCATTTCCTTAATTTCGTAACGCAGTATTGCTAGGAAACACCCTTTGAGAAATACGATGATACAGAAGCCGATGACGAAGAGGATGTCCGTCACGTGGTCGATCCACTCGAGCATCTTGTCACCACAGCCAATGTGATGCTGGTGCACGTGGTAAAAGTTGCGAGCCGTCGTTGTCGGTGAAGCAGGCGTCGACGATGACGAAGCAGCCGCGTAGAACGGCGTGAATGGCACATTGAGCCTTTGGTTATTATTCTCATCGATCTCAGCCGACTGCTGCTGCTGCTCTGCCTGGAGCTTTCGAATTAATTCAGGGGGAAGCACACAAATACTATTTAGATAATTATTATGGTTATTGCGACCAGAGGCTGATAATGAAGAACCACTTTCAGTCGTTGTCGTCGTTGTCATTTGCCTAACTGCCGCGTGCACCGGACTGGGGCCGGGCGGGGGCGCACCCGAGCTGCTGCTTGATGATGATGAAGATGAAGATTGAGTTTTGTGGGGTAATGATAATGGAATCTTCGCATTATTAAACTCGTCTGAATGCAGCAACCGCACAGAGTCTGACGGCATTTCGAATAATTGCGAAAATTCCACACTGCTGAAACTACTCGGCTTCTTCGCGGCAGCAGCGATTGCCGGATTCTTCCTCCGGCCGACGTACGTATGCTGCTGCTGCTCCGACTCGGAGGACGATTGAGACTTGGAGCGTGAATGGTGCTGCTGGTGCCGGTGCAACTGCTCTCTGCTCGAACCACCACCACTGCCACTGCCACTCGCACTGCCGTGGTGAGAACTGTGAACGTCTCTGTTTGTGCTAGTTTTTACAAAATGCGGAAATATGTTGCCGTAATTGTTCGTGTGATGGGTCGGCGTCATCGACGCACCACTCCCGTCGTCGTCTTCGGAATCCCATCTGGTGATGGTGCAGCACGTGGCGGGCAGGAGTGGGCTCGTGAACTCGTGAAATATGTTGCGATTAGCTTCGTAACTCCGTGTGAAGGATTCTGTAAATCACAAACAAGGCGCAGCAGGTTAAATGAATGCAGGGCATGAATGTCGTCATCACTTAAAATCTTGCCGTTTTCATAAACCATAAACAAACGCTCGGCACTGTGGTGAGCGGCGCGGCGTGGCTTCACGCGGAGGTAATTGAATTATTGAGAAGTTTGTGTAATTCGCCAGACGCTGGCTGTGTGCGGTAGAAACTCGCAAACGCAAAAGTTGGAAGCAGAGAAAGCGCCCGTAAGCGCGTCAAGGCCGCCTACGCAGATAACTGCGTACCAAAAGAAGAAGCTCCAATAAACTTTAGACATGTACCTTATGCCTCGCCCGCCTGCCACGCTCAATTAATGGCAATCGCAACGCAGCAGTCAACAGTGGCAAGTTTACGTACTTCAGAACACAAAGACAAGACAAGAAGACTTCTCATCGAGTAACTCAACTACTCGAGTCCTCCAGTATGCGTATACAGCACACTATTAACATTGTACACTGCCTGCATTGCAAAAGAAAGCGAGCGGCAGTGGCGTGGCGTGGCAGATTGACTGACAATGTCATTTAAATCAATATATCGGAAATTGTGTTCAGGCTGTCATGAAAAATCGTCCGTCCTTTCGCTTTGTGTTTGTGCCGTGCCGAAAAATTCCAGGAAAAGCCAAAACCAAAACCAAGATTCGCAAAGCCTATTCGCATATCTCCCGGAATTCGTTTTGTCCGTCTCGTCCTGAATCCTGACGGGTCAGGTGCTCAGGTGCTCCGGTGGATTATTGAATCTGGAGTGACACTCCACACTGAATTGTATTGTAGTAATGACGTAATTGTGCATATTTAATCAGACACCGTCGATTATTATTTACATTACTCTACTCTACTGCACGTTACTATCGATTCAATGAGGAATTAGAATTCGTAAGTGTGACAATAAAGACGGCTGCCCGAGTTGGGAATTGTGACTTGTGAAGTGCGGGTGCGGGGCTGAAGAGTAATAATTCATGACGAGTTTCCGTTTCCCATTCACAAGCTACGTCAAGCCAAGGCCGGGCAGGGCAGGCTGCTCTTTCTTTTCTTTCCTTCTTCGTTATTGTATCGTATAATCTTTATCGCATCGTATCGCTTTTATTCCTTCGCTGGATTTCCAGTCTACAAACTTTGAACCGCAGTCTGACAACCTATGCCTATCCGAGTAACCGAGTGTACGATGAAGATAAATGAATGGCGTAGCCTGCACCCAGACCATTATTAAGGTGTTTAGAGAACGTAATCTAAAATAATGTATTTTTTCTAATTTTAAAGACTTCCCAGTCCCGATCTCATTCATTCTGATTTAATAGACTTGATACCAGGCAAAATTAGTTTTTTCCACCGCTGCCACAAAGTTTCAATGCAAGGTTTTGTTTTATTTTTGGATCAAAATTACTAGGAAATGTGAAAGTAATTTGTTGCCTGCCTGGAAGTATAGCCGGTCTGGCCGTGAGAAATTTGCGTTTTGCAAACTTTCATTTTCCGAACTTTCGCACCGTGAATTGTAATCGAGCCACAGAAGACTGACTGAGATCAGGCGAGGCCAAGGTGAAATACACTCTGATGCCCTTTGCCGTTTGAAGATTAGAGAATTGCCATTGCCAAATGCTGAATGTCTAAATTTAGGAGGGCAGAGCAGATTTGGCAAGTAAAAATTATGTCCTCGCACGAACGTGCAGCCACACCCACCCAAATTACATTATTAGAGGAATATTCTCGATTTTTAGTAGCATATTTACTCATGACACAAATTACTCAATGAACCGACGCGTTTCAAGCTAGGAAATTGTTTCAGCCTCACGCATCGCAATTTCAATGCTTAACGCATGGAAAAGTCGAACTCTTGCTGTCTGGCAGTGACAGCCCGGCTTTAAATTTGTAAATGCGAATCATACATCATAATCATAACAGGACGGAAAAGTTTCGTCCTCGCAACACAAAGCAACGCATGGCAGGCAAAACTTTATTACGACTTGTCGTATTAAAATCTTCAAGACGCTCGCGTTCGCGAAGCCCGGAGCGGGTCGCCTTGCGCGTTGTGCTTGCAAAATGATTGCAATCAATCTTGCGTAATGGGAAATGTGAAACGGTAAACGAGTGCTTAAACGCACTGAGGCTGGCGCTCTTAGAGTAAATAACGCACGCGCAGGTAGGCAGGCAAGAGTATCAATTTATTCGGGGTTTCTGTTTCTGTGTTCGCTGGATCGGTGGTCGTCTATTTGACTAGTGAAAATCAATACCCGAGGCCGGGTAAGAGAGAATGACTGCTAACTGCCAACTGCTACGAATTCAACTGTACTCGCGTATCAGAAGTATGTATCAATATCAGAATATTAGATCCAGATCTCTCTGATAAATCTGCTTTTACTTTTACTCCGAATTTACATGCGTAATGAATATTGCATCCATTCCATCATTCCAGCAGTTCGTTCTCATTCTCGTGTTCCATGCATGCCAATATTCTATACTAATAAATTAAATTTACATGGCTTGCATTTTAGCAGCAGCAGCACAGCTTCGGCCTCAGTGAGAATGAAATTATTAATAAAACTATTTTTGCTGGCGTTGCCAAAGTCAAAGCCTTTGCCTGTGCATTCAGGCTGCTTGTTTACTTTTCCAGCCTTTGGCGTATTGAAATTCTCATTCTCACTCTGCTGGCGTGCTTGCCTTTTGCATTACATTGCCAGAAACATCGCTCGCTGATGATATTGTTCCGTGTGAAACAAAAGATGATCAAGTTTTCCATTCATCCAAACATAATGCAAATGCGGCTATAAATAAAGACTTCTCTTCCTGCGCGCGGTGATGAATTTTCAATGCGAAGGCTTTTATGAGTTATTGCCTAACCGGCTGCGTGTTGCCGCTGCGTGCTGCGTTGTGTGCTGAATAAATAATTACTCGCGCCCGCTTCGCGTTGGCTAAACGATTGCATCTCGCGCTCGGCCCATAAATTATAAAAATTCTGATGCTGTCTGACCATGAATTAATTTCCGAGTTTTGAGGCAAAGTAAGGCAAGACAAGGCCAAGATTCTGATTGCGAGAATTGCACAATGCGCGGCCTGGCTTAACAAAAGGCTCCAGCGAGTCTTAAGCCCAGTATCGTATGCGTATGCGAGGCGGTCTCATAAATCTATTATTTATTCATTCCATCATGTGTCGCATTGTGTGGCTGGCATTGTTCGGGAATTCGGGACAAAATTATGACAGGCAGACTTTCTTCAGAGTGCACTGCACAGCAAAGTTTCCGCTGGTCCGGAGTCTCATTATTATGGAAAAATATGGAAATCTTTAGCAATCTTTAATGTATATTAATCAGGCAGCACAGCACAGCGCTGCTCAAGGAGCCAATGCCTTCATTGCCATTGCCACTGCGCTGCTAAGCCAAGACAAGCTAAGACTTACCGTTGAATTGAGGATAGTCAAATGGCGAGTCGACGCCACAGCACATGTCCCGTGACTGGATCCAGTCCCAGACCTGCGTAAACTCCGGATCCACTTTGTACTGGGTGGCGAGTCGCTGTCTGAGTGACGGGCGCAGAGTAGACTTGATTCGATCTAATCTAAATGCCCAAACTAAGCCAACAATGATATCACCAATCATGAGCACAAGAAGTAGTGTCCAGTAAGTATTTAGCAGTTTCTGATTGAGTCGCAGTGCCCCCAGGCAGCCGATGGCTTGCAGGATGCCGCATTGGAGTAAAAGTGCCACGTAAGCGTACAGGAAGGTCGGCTGGTAGAATTCGACACCACTGTAGACAGGGAAAGAATTAATTAAGCATGGTTATGTGCAAGGTTAATTAATAAAAACTTATTTACACCGGGCAAAAGCTATTTTCAGGTGCCGGTTACAAACCCGCACTAATTTTTTTTATAAATTCCAGCAGGATTCTAATTTTAGACCACTGATTAGATTAAAAACTGACGTCAGAGACGTCAGCACGTGGAATTGGAAAGAATGCCCTCTAATTTAATTAGTTCAGTGAACACCTGAAGAAACTTCATTGTAAATTCAACCGTGACTATTCAAAATTGTGAGATGGCGTCAGCGTCAGAGCGATCAGCTGAACGTTACGCTCATGCCCTCATTTCGACAACTTCGAGGTCAGGGAGACGCCTCGTACTTTTGTTGCTTGCATGTGCAATGATCAGTGAGCTTGATCGAATGACCTTACGATGGACGACTGACGGCCACAAATTGATATAAATAGTTTTTGCGTGTGGGTTAAATGGTAAAAGAGTCAATTGAAAACTTGTGCTAACTTTAGAAGATTATGCATAATTTAACCCGCTTGTGTTTGCCTATGGCGTTTAGCGTATGACGTATGACGTCCAAAGTGTCAGTCGTGCGTGAATATTTTACCGATTGTCTTCCTACCACGAACCCCTTTCAAAGGTCAAAGGGTGAGCAATTAAGCAATTGCGTGCAATTTTATTGCATTACTTTCGATTTCGATTTGATATTTTTACGATACGGGTGGCGGTTTCCGAAATTTATGGCCTCTGAGCTGGGCATGACGCATGAATGACTTTAATTAACCGTCTCGTTATTTATTCGCCAATTCTCACGCTACCTTGCAAAATACGCGCAGACATCAGACTTGCTTGTTTCGTGTTTCGTGTATTCGTGTTGTTTCTTACCTGAGTAATTTGAGTCTTGGATCTACGAGGACAGAGACAGCAAAGACAGTGAAGACGAGTGTGGCGACTGCCAACACGATATTACAGGCGTAGATCCACAGTCTATAGTATCTCATGGCATGTTGGTGCAGAGTGCAAAGATCTACAAAACTTGGAGAGTCTGGAAGAATTACTTTCTCCATTCACTCGAACCGACCGACACAAACGTCGTCGACGACATTTATGACTCTGAGTTGATGCTGCTGGACAAGTGCGAGCACGAACGAAGATGCAACTGGATCAGGACTTGGTTGGACTCGACTGGAGAAGCCAAGCAATCCGACAACAACAACAATGTCGAATGTCGAACGTCGTTCTGCCCTGGAGAAATTGCTGCCGTTCGTTGCTGTCTGGGAACACAAAATTGGGCGAGCCGAAGCTGCCTAGGAGTCAAGTCACGGCACGGCACAAACTTTCCTCCAATCTCAACTCATCATAATCAACATCAACATCGAGTTTATCGTCAGCAGCAGCGGCCTTCAAATACGTACACGCGCACGCGGCTGTCAGTCTCCAGGCTATCTTCAACTAAATCTGTCCGTACTTGTCCCGAGGTGTTGTTCTCTGTTGGTTTTGCGTTGTGTTGCTGTTTCTGTTTCTGACGATGAGTATGCCAAGAGACTAGGGACACACTTCGTATTCGTATATGAACTCGACGAAGCAAGAGAAAGTAGTTCTCGGTCGGCCGTACGCGAATGCCGTAATTTCACTCACGTCCAAGTTACAGTCACTCAGTTTTCATTCACTTCACTTCATATATCATTATCTCGTCATCGCATCACATCGCACTCCAGATTCTAGACTCCTGTAGCAGCCCAGGCAGATTCGCAGATTCTTTTCTTCGTGCTTCGTCTTGTGAATGAAATCAATGCACCATTCACCGCTCCACACTTCTTGTTCGCTGCTCCTGTTGCTGTTTATGTCAGCCGATTTTATTCACCATTGAAATGACCATTATCGTATGACGACGTATTTGCTCAATGGCCCAATTCGATTTTCGCTACACTTAATCACTGCCACTCTTCCAAGTAGTGTTTTGACAGCTTGGCAGCTTTCAGCCTTCAATCATCTCGGCGTATCCGAATTCATTCGAGTTCACACCCGCACCGATTCAGAGATGAATGAATGGACTCCTCGAAGCGTGTCGTGGCGGACTCACTGGCTCTCTCGTGTTGACTTCCTTCCTTCCTGTCAGCGACGCGTCAGCGTCACCGGCGTGGCGGTCCCCTTCAGATGTTGTGTAATTACGGCACGGGCACGGTCACAGGCGCTGGAGCACTGCAAAAAAGAAAAGAAAGCATTCAGCATCCAGTTGACGGGAGGAAATGCCTGTCATTCAGGCCCGGATTTAAGTCGATTATTCTCAAGTGATATGCCATAAACTTGGCATAACGAGGACGAGGCATGCCGCGAGCCAATGCAAAAGCCTTTATGAAGGCATGCGCTGAGCAGAAGGAAAGGCCAACAGGAAAATCCAATTTCAAAGAAATGATTTTCTCAGAAATGTGAATCTCATCTCATCATGATCACAGTCACAATGGCAGTGGAAATGCAATGCGCATATTGTTCTCTTCGTTGCGTTGCTTGTATTGCGTATGGAAATGGAAACGCCACACCACGGCGGCCGCCCCGACTCAGACAGCAATTGACATTTACATTTTACATGGCCCGGCCAGATTGTAAGTGTTGCCGCTACCAGTTGCCAGCAGCCGGCAACGGCAACCAGCTGTGAGACACTTTGAAATAATACTGATGCTCTTGCGTATTATTATTGGACGACAGACAATTCTTTGTACTCGTATTTCGCGTTTCGTTGCTCCGTACCCGCATTTTGCATTTTGCGTTTTCTTCAAACGACGATCGGACTTCAATATTGCGAAATGCGAAACGCGACAACGACGCGGCGTCCGCAGGATAAGAAACAAGTGCAATGAGGCACGCGGGCACGCCGCAACCCACATGCGAAGACGAGCGGGCAAGGACGAGATCACAAAAGAATTTGAAAGGAGGAGAAAGGAGTCGCAGGCAGATTATAAAAGTCGGGCACGAAAGGATGAAATGGGTTGTGAAATTCTTACACGACCGTAATAAAAGATTAAAGACTTGATCTGTCTTTATTCGTTGACAATGCAAGCAAGCACTAGTAGGGCACGACAGGGCGCAATCACAATGTCTTTCTTGGTGATTATTGTGCTAAAGCACGTAAATGGCAAATGGTAAATACTACTTGTAGCGTAGAAAGTAGAAAGCACGAGCAAAGCTAGCAGTATTCCATTTGTCCGCACTGCACTGCATTGCTGTAGTGCAAATAAAAGCCTTTCTCCAGACAGGCAAACTGGGATTGTTAAGTGTCATTGAGCATGGTTGTTTGTAGACAAAACATGATCTCGAAAGTGATTAATTGCAGGAACTCGAGCAGGGAACAGTGAACCGGCAAACTGGATCAGTCAAGTGCTCTCCTGATTCCCGAATCCATTGTATTGGACAACTCTGATCAATGGCTGCTGCTGTCGCTGTGTATTGGCTCTACCTTTCAAGCGATACGAGTCATTATTGATAAGCTTGCTCTTGTGCCTAATTGGAGCACCGCGCCGCCTAAATGATTTATGTTCAGCGTATCCTGTGATGGGGAAAACGGGCAAATAGCGTGGCATGAATCATGGATTTGATTCAGGATTTATCGATCTGGGAATGAATCTGAAATCTATACTCGGAATGTCGAAATCGACATCGAATCTGCGTCTGTGCTCCAGGCGGACGGCAATGGCCGTGCATGTGATTTTGAGCACGCACGGTGCGGTGATTGAAGTCTGACTCAGCTGGAGTCTGGTGCCACTGCCTGTCGTAGCTTTGAGTCTTGTTTACTTTCTGCATTATTTTGTCAGTGTCAATCAGCCAAATAGATGATTCCCCCCTCGTGCTACGTCCGATTTCTTCAGGCTTGACGCAATTTATCATAGTTACGTAATCTGACATTAATGCGAGATTATCTGATCGACATCGACTCGTCTTCGATCTGCAAAATCTGAAGTAAAGCAAATTGCAAAAGGTAAATGGCAAATGGGTCGTCATAAAAATGTAGACTGCCTTGAGTTTAGTCTCCGGTTTATTTTAAAGTAGTCATCCACCGAAACTAAGAAAATGTGACATGAGCGTGAGCGTAATGCAAGAACCTCAAAAATAGAGTAGACAACTCGAGTCACGTTCAGTTTTATGCCTCACAGTGACAGTGGCGTATTTTTTAGCATCTTCCTTTGCTGCAGTATTTTGCAGTATTTGGCAAAGCTCATTGAATTTCAAGATTACCAGTTGCCAATGCACTCGCATCTCATCGAATCCGCATTTCCACGAACGGGCGGGTCATAAAAATAAACAGCAGACTTCCTTAACTTAATACGCGTACAAAATGCCCACTGTTGCTCGTCTACATTATGTCAGGGTGTTAATGATTCGGAAAATTGACTATTCTAGAGCCTCTCTGCTTAATCTCAGGCTTCCAGCCGTTGCGCTGCGTTGCAGTTCGCAGCTGCATTGATTGCATGTTGCTCTCATTGGTACTGTTCTGTATTTTTATTGCCTTTCAAAAGTCACGCTCACAAACAACCTTCCTCCCTCCTTTTCCTTCTTTCTTAAAGTAAACAAAGTTTTTTTTTTCACAAAATCGTGCAACGTAACTGAGACTGCGACTGCGACTGGCTTACGAAATTAATTAGTCAAAAAGTTGGTCGAGTGTTTCCCTGCCCTGGCTGGAATCAAGACGTGAGAAATGAAAAAAGGCACTCGACTCGACTCACTCAGCCAGTCAGTCAAAGTTCTTTTTGACTTCTGAGCTCCGAAACGTACATGCACGGCACTGAAAAAGTAAAAAACTAGCGCAAGGTCACGCACGTCCTTTTCCCGTCTCATCTTTTCCAAGTCTTCCCATAAAGATCTGAATCTCTAACGCAATGCAGGGCAATGAAAGCCATTATGCACGACGCACGGCGGTAAATAAGAATGAAAGGAATGTCTCTCGTAATTTACTTTCACGATGACGAGAACGCGCAGCCTCACGCCTCAAGATTGATTCATTATTCAAATTCCTTTTGTAGAAATTCATAATGACACTAATCATAATCATGGCCAAAGCCATAGTCATAGTAATGAGGCCTTAAGAGCTGAGGCCTGACAATGCAATGCAGTGGAAGTGGAAACGGCAGTGCAAAATTCGATTCAATTCAAAGGAAAGCTTCGGTTTCTTTCGCCATGCGTTGCTGTCACTTTTATCTCTTCAGAGTCAGAGATTCGATTTCAATGCGCTTCTTGCCTGCCTGCCTGCCTGCCATTCATATCGTGGAATGACGCATGGCATAGGAAAACTGCACGAGGGATCAGAATCAGAACTTTCACTCGTCGTGGCAAGTCCCTCGAGTCAAATAAAATCATTTCCACGTTCGCGATCTCAAATCAGCACCACAGCCTACCGCTGCTGCGTTGAGTTGTGGTTAGCGAACAGCGATTCGCATTCGCGTTCGCAGATGTGTCATGTCTTGAGAGCCTCTTCAGGCGAAATGCGAAGGAGAATTCTCACACTGTTTATTTTCGCAAATGGTAAATGGCAACGTACAGCAGGCTGGCAAATCAGCTTGAGGCTCGACAAGAAGTGCGTCGTAGAAAGCCAGAGCAAAGAGAATACGTGCACTTTTGTACTGCCATTTACGTAATACGTAAATAAATATAAACACAATTATTGAAAGTGTTTTATGATTCGATGAATGCAGGTCGCTGTCGGTCGCAGTCGCAGTCACTGTTGTGTAAATAATGAGCACATTTGCCATTTTGCCATTGACATTTTGTCGTGACAAATAAGGTCAGGATAGAGTCTGGCTTGGTGAAAAGGTCATCCAATCCAATAACATGGCAGTCTTATTTGTGCATTGTGTTTTGTCAGTCTGAAAGCGGCAGTCTGGCTTACCTCCGCAGGTTACCAGAAAGGTAGCTATAAAGAAACTAATCACGAATGCGTTAATACTCAAACAAGCGCTGCCCGCTCGAACGTCCTCGGTTTCGGTTCTCGGTCCTGGTCCAGGCCCCGGATTTTAATTAAATGTAAACATTAAAAACATAATTACAAGCTGACGAATGGTTTGGCTGGGTTTGAAGCCGCGGGCATGCATAAAAGGAGCCGTGCCGTGGACCACTTTGCTATGTAAAATTGTAAATTGGGCTCGAGTCAAATTAAAACTCATAATTGTAACCTTGCACTTTGCACTCCCACCGCCTGTCTTTGGGCCGGGTACAGTTCAGTTCATCGTCTAGCCTTGAGAGTGATTAAACTGTTGCATTCTTCTCGACATTTGTCACCTCATAAATTATGCTGTCGCACTGCCCGAAAAACATGAGCACGAGCATCAGCCCAGGCCCAACATTGATCACATGCTCGTCGTCGTCGCAAAATAAATGTAAACTTGCACGGCCACGCCATGTCCACGTTGCAGGCAGGAAAGAAAGACAAAATAAATACTGCGGGTTAAAAATAGAATGGCAATTCGCAAGCGCAAGCCAGAAAGAATCAGATAAGAATGAAGAGAATTCGAATCAAAAGTCGAATCGAAAGTGTTAAACTTCATGCTCGCCCTCTTCACGAATACGAAGATACGAATCGAAACCTATTGCTAGCAGATGCGAGCGCGATCTGATTGCAACTGACTTCTGACTTGCATCACAGGCGTCTCATTCATCATACGTCTGCTCCGAGATTAAAAGAAAATGATGGACGATGATCTCCCCATCAAATACAATTTAGGGCATTTAGATTGAGGGAGATCGAATAGAATCACCTTTCAAGATTAATCATTCACGAGCAAAAGCACGAGCGGGTAACTTGACTGTATGGTTAACTGAAGCAGAGTTGAGAGTCAGTCGTCCATCAGTCTAATTGGGCCCATCGCCCGTCTAAAAATAGGAAGCAGAATTCCTCTCCTCGAGGCCAGGGAAAAGATGCTCTTTGCGCTGCTGTCTTGTGGCTACTCTTCTCGTGATTAGCACACAAGTGTTTTACGGCCTCCCAAATTACGAGATTAAAAATTTATAAAACCATTAAACAAAAGCAAGACTCCTGGAGGCAGAGGGCTGAGAAAAGCAAGGCAGACAGGCACTTGGTCCGCCTGGAGAGCAGTAAGAGTTGAACTGAGAGAAGAGTGTAGAAAAGGTTAATTAATTCCAAGGAAGAGTTCACAGGGTAAAGAAGCAGTAGAGCACTGGAAAAGAGGGCTTGGCTTGGCCTGCCCATCCGTTGCGTTGGTCGACGTGAGCGAGGTGTTAAAGTGAGAAATTGCTCCGTACTTGGCTCGGCCACTTGAATTAATCCAATAAAACACTTTTCATCCTGATGCCGGCCGGGTATTTGCCGTTCCTTTGCTAATGCTATTGCTATTTGCTTGGCCTGAGTGTCAAATTAAAGCCTTTGATCTCGGGGTCTCTGCACTGGACTCCACTGACTTGACTGACTGCGTTTATCTTAGTAGCAGCGCGGCCGCCGCCGCGACGTGTTGCGTGTATTCAATTTCTCGTATTGATATCTCTCGTTTACAGCCTCCCATGCCAGTGCCAGTGCAAAATGAAAAACAAAAATAAACTTTGACTTTGACTGCGTCAATGCCTTCTGCTCCTGGCTGGCAGTGGTAGCAGTGGCAGGGCTTTAAATATTTACCGTTTACTAGTCATTCTGAAAATGGAACTCCAAGCGATGCGTTGTTTTCGTATTCCCGTCGCGAGCCACTTTATCACTCAAATTCATTTATGGCCGAGTCATAAATTCCCAAAAGGTTACAAATGCGAAGTAACGAAATGCAGTAATGATTAGGCTCCGGGATATTTACTTGGCACTTCGCACTTGGCAGCATTCAGGCAGGCAGACTTCTTCATTCTGCATTGTGTGTACGCCTTGAGCTTTACCGCCACGCCACGGCTACGACACGGGCAATTAAGCATAATTAATGAGTGTTTGTCCCATTTGAAGCGATCGCCCATAAATAGCGAGGTTTTATTCCCATCCTAACGGCGACAGGTGACAAGTAACGAGCGAAAACCCACGTAAAATAATTTAGCCATTAAGGTTTGACGTTCATTCATTTTTGTTGAAAATTTCTGCTCATTGATTAATAACTAGCTTTCTTATTGCTGTACGCTGTACTTTACTCGTACACGTACTTCTCGTATACACGAGACTTGCCCGAGCCATAATTACGATCGCTCGTGGATTCGGACATAAATCGATACGGCATGGACATTGGCATTCAATGATTCGATGATTGAGGATTGCAACGACGAAGACTGTGGTCAAAGAATGGAAGACAGAAACGGAAGAGAATCGATTCAAATTAATAAGTTACGATAGTCATTTCTTGGGGTTGTGCTTAATGCTTAATCGTGGTCCTGCATGCTACTCTTGTTCTTGAGCTACTTTCGACCTAACCTGGCCGCAGTACGCAGCAACTCGATTACTAACACGTTAAGTCCCCAATTTCTCATTTCATGAAGAAGCACAGGTGCAAATATGACAGTCATCAGTTTTCTTCGTCAATCGTGCCGTAATTGGATTGTGGCCCACAAACCACGAGTCGCATGAAATATTCAGGTGTATGCATGCCCGCCAGCCCCTGCCGCCGGACACGACGACCTGAGTCCTCGTCTGTCCTCTACGCCTTTACCTGGCCCTCCACGTGCGTAGCCAGCGACTGGGACTGTCTGACTTCGATTTTCCACTCATGCAAGCTTGTCACCGTGTAAAATTAATGTGGGACATGTTGGGCCTCGAATTTTATTGACATGTTTGAGTTCGACATGAAATTTTTGCGGCGTGTGGTCGTGGACAAGCTAAATATAAAATAATGTTAAATAAACACGTAAACAACTCGACAAACTTTCTTTCGGTCTTCAAGCTCAAAGAAATGGCAAAATCTACAAACCCAAACCATGTCAAAGCCTAGGCAAGCAAGGTACTGCTTCGAACTTCAAGTCAACACGGAATACGAAATAACCAAATACATGAATCGGTCGAACTGAGAGTCCGTACGAACTTGCACTGCCAGCACAAAGTAAACCAATTTGGGAGCCTGTCTTTTATCATTCCGTGTGTCAGTCGTGTCGCGTGCTTGAAGCATTTGAAGCAGCTTAAGCTTTTCCAATGTTCGCATTCGAATTCGAATTACAACTCTCAGTGGTTTATGTGGTTAGGTTTTGTTTCACGAGCACGAGTAGTACGAATTACGAATACGAGGATTAAAGTAACTTTGGTGAAGAAAGGCTCAGGAATTGCTGGAGCATGTGTGCGTTCTTTTGAAAATATACAAGTCAAGTCGTCGAAACTGAATTTTTGCGTTGTTTCAGTTGCGGCTTTCCAAAATTTATCCCTACTATGATATAATTGGCATGGCTGGGCTGAAAAATCAGGCAATTCTTAATTCAAGGGCCAATTTGAAAGGGTTTACGGGATACATGCGCACTACTATAAGTTACAATTAATTCTGAAACAGAAGGCCAACCTTCACCGTACGAAAAGAATATGTATGCAAATAGGTCAGTGGCTGACGAGACTGGTTAGGAATTCTTTGTCCAGGCTCCTTGCCAGAATTGGTCCGTTTCGTTCGTGCTCCCTGTTGGCTCAGCTCAGGATTCCAAATTGGTTCGTTTAAATGTTTTGACAGCCCAGAACATAAATCGCTGTTTGAGAATCCTAAACAGTTGTTGTTGCTTAACTGATTTTCTGAAGAGCGCTGTCCTTCTGTCTCATGCTTGCTTGTGAAATGCGAAATGAATTGAAGTCGACGTCGACGTGTATTGTGTAGGAGTTACCGACCGCTGAGCGCTGCGCTGCGTCATGAATAATGAGGTGCGAGACAGATTCAGCCAAGCCATAGCCAAATTTTGAGATTTGCGATAATTTTCTCATCGGATCATGGCACAGCTTAAATTTGGCGTCTTGCGCTGCTTCGCTCGTTGTTCCGTCATGTCCTGTCATGTCATGTCAGGTCGTACTTGCAAGTTACCACTGAGGACTGACTGGTGACGTCTGACGTGCTGTTCATCTATACAAGACAAGTCGGACTAATTATCGTCCGCTTTCCTTCTAATTTTGCGGCTTATCGAATCCTTCCATCTGCCATTACGAAAAACCATGCCACGCAAAGCCACGGAGTGCCGTGTGCCAGGAAATTAATGCAATTTGTTCCGGTTCACAAACTGCGAAATGGCAAATAGTTTGCAGTTTGCGTATGCATTCGCATTCACATTCGCACCACAACACAATACAAAATCGTTTAACGACTCAGCCTTTGCCCCTGTACTTCGTAGTCATTTGCCACGCCAAGCCACACGAAGCCATGCCTTGCAATGTTTATAAAGTGTGAAGTCAGGCGAGCCAGGCAAGTCAAGTGCCACTAACGGCATGACAGTGCGGTCGTGGTCGCGGTGGCTGGAACTGGCGTGGCATGTCGTAAAAGTACATTTCTCCACAAAGCTCAAGAGCGATAACAATATTTTAGCTTATACTTGTGTATTGAGTGTAGGTGACAATTATGAGATGCAGCTCGAATTCGAAATTCTGTTATCCTGAAATTTGCTTGCTCGAGTAACCCAGATTGCAATTGTTACCTTTGCGCTAAAAATACGACACGGCACGGCACGACGAAGGAGAGCTGCGCTGATAAGAGCAACCTTAACCCTGCACTGATTCAGATATCGACAATGGCACGAGTCTAATTTGGACCGGGAAGGAAATTATTACGATAGCCAGCGTCCACTCCAGCAAGCCACGCGAAAGCATTTAACTCAGTTCTGGCCACGCGTCTCGCGTGTCTGCCGCCCGTTTAGCGAAAGCTCAGCTGCTGCGCTGTGCCCTAATTGTGCCCGTAATGGCAAATGACATTATCAGGTGGTCCGGTCCTTTCGATTTTGACTTTCATTACCACTGCCGTGTTCATGTTCATTCGTGGCTCTGGCTGTGGCTCTTTCGTCATTTCGTCCCTGTCGTGTCGTGGTCTTGGAACGGCCGTTATCGTAAATCGGTGTGTCGTTCTCGTGACTTGCTTTATTGCGCACACGACGGTCATGAACCACCACGTTCGGGCATATGCTGGCTGGTTTTACTATTATTGTGAATCCCAAGTTTATCTAAAGTTATTTTTAGTTCACCTTCGCCTTGTGCTTACTTTGTGTAAGTAGAATTGTTGAATTGTGTAGAATTCACTCGTGTAACCATTTAAAACGGGCATTCCGCGCTCGTCATTCGCTATTCTCATTTTATTCTTCGGGAGCCCACGTGCTCATCGTGTGCAGTGTCGTGTGCCTATGCCCAACCAAGTCATGCCAGCACGAGATTCCCAAACTCGAATTGCAGCTGCTCTTTTATTTCGTCTCGCGTGTAAATGCAATGCAAATGCAAATCCTTTTATGCTCTTTGGGGAATTACACGATGGCGATGTCTGTCGATGAAAACGACGGCACTGGAAAGAATTAGCATTCTTTTAAACGCAACGCAGAGCAAATCGCGAAAACCGAGTGCCGTCGTTCGAGACGAAAGCGGTCTTGCGTTGCGTTACAATGAAATCCATTGCATTATGGCATATGTGACATGTCGAGCGTCAAATGTCAAGACTCAAGAACTCAAGATGCTTGACGTACGTACTATTGAAATGAGTATTGATTAAATTCCGAAGCTGACGCGAGATCTTAAAAACCTTCCAACTTGGCATTCAAAATTAAAAGGGCCGGATTAAAGCAAGCAAATAGGCAAGGCCATGGGCGTAAGATTTTATGGAAATTCATGGCTCGCATGATTTCCGATTCAAATCCATTTTAACTGCTCAGCCAACTCTGCTTGATGCTTAATGATAATGAAGGCGTAGGATTTTGGGAATTTCGCCCTTCGCCTTCGCGTGAAAGCACGCGAAGGCGAATCAGCAGCGTCTCAGCGTCTGCAGGCTGCAATTTCTTAGTCTGGATTCAATCAGGGGAAATCTTTTGTTCTCGTGCATCGCTCGATCGAAATCGAGATCTGCTCCTCCTTCACGGCTGCTCGACCAGCTAATTCGCATTCGCAATTCACACTCTTTGTGCTTCGCGCGTGCTCAGTCATCGAAAATCATGGTCCCGTGCACTTCTAAAGAATCACGCAATAGACAATAATAGCAACGGCGACAGCCGTGCGAGTGAAGGAACTGGAATTTCAAAAGAAACTGGATCACGAGACACAGCGTTCACTTTCTTAGGAACGAGGCAGCAGTCCAAATTGAATCGGTGGCTCGTGTAATACGCCAGAGCGCTGAAGGAACTCCAGTTAATCGCGAAATTTACATGTAAACGTTGCTAATTCAAAGATACCATTGAGTTTTATGCATTTTCTTTAATTCACACCAAAACCAAGTACAATTTGTCACGTTGCTGTATCAGTGAAATATCGGAAGACTTTCGACGAGTTTTGTAAATTCCACTCGAAAGGACAGGACAAATTTCCAGCGTGCAGTCATTCAATTTGACCAATATTTATGATCTTGTCTTTGCTCGGCCTGGCTTGGTCCGCCGCTGCGGTCAGTTCAAGTAGAAAAAGAAGTACAAATTGAATCTTAAGAGGTTTATTCTCCGGAATCTATTTCTTGCCTGCCTTGCGTTGATCGGCTGGTCGGTCGGTCAAGGAGTTAAGCCGAGATGATGAAGTAAGGATTCCTTTCGTGTAAAAGAAAGTGGAGAGCCTGTACTCCTTTCCATGTATTCTGTAAAATGACTTGCTCAACTCACTGGAGCATTGTGCAGTGCCACTTTTATGGGTCTTTGGTTCTTCAGAATTTTTCCAATGTCTTTCACTTTACGTGTATCGCCGTCGTCTGTCTATTAAATTCCTGTACAATCGTTTACTCACCCAATCGCACTTTTCTCATGCGGGACTACGGGAGAGGAGACGGGTACGGCGTTACGGGAGAAAGCGACGGCGACGAGGACAAAGAGGTAGAAGAGAATTGAGTTCATCATGAAAATGGTGGCACGATTCTCTGGGGGTCAATTGCGCGCTTCACTTCACGCTGCTTCTGTTCGCCTTCTCCTTGAAATACTCGAATACTCCGCCATGCAATTGTGACAGGGCACCGCACAAGGCGTGAGAACGCGAACGGTTGACACTTATTAATCATGCACGACCCACCATTTCAATGCAAATTGGACCCAGCGCCTTCGACGTGCCAAGTACGCGTCATGAATTTCAATCGGCCCGTAATTCCGCCACTCAGTCGTAATACTTTAATTTAAATTGCAATTTGCCATCATAATCTCATAAAAATGATGCATGGGCCCCGTCATTTCATGCATATTACATTTTAACAGCGTTTAAATTGCAATCAGCCTCTCCATCATGCCATGCCCGGCACTCGCCTCGCGCTGCCGGGCATGATTTACCATTTACACACTCGCTCGCGACTGCTGAGTGCAAAACTTTTAATTAAGTGAGCCTGAAGGCGCCCGGGCAAAGCATATTGACAATGACACTCTCCATCCAACTGCGACTGCCTGCTTAATGCTAAAAGTTTCCGTTTCAACTTTATGGACTCCATTCATCCATTCAAGAGCACAGCACAGTACGAGCAAAAGTAGATGAAGTGGTTAAAACTTTCGCCATTGTGCCGTACTCAGCCACATGCCACACAATGCAATGCGTCGAGATGAGGCACAGGCACCGCTCGCAGGCTGAATGCAACAGAAAAAGATAAAACTTTGTCACTCAGAATGCTCACACTCGCACTGTTGTGATTACACCGCCATAAAGAATGCAATTAGAAATTTTCAACAGATTCAAATCGAAGCGGCGACGGTTTCGTTTCGAGTTTTGAGACATCCGAATCCTTGTTTTCTGCCTTGTCATTTTCGGGTGCGTGCGGTGCGGGCTTGTTTGGTTTGTTCGGCTGACTAACTAAGTTTTAATTGATTATCGATTTCACATGTTTGCAGTTTGCAGACCTCGCCGGCCAAATTTAACTCGGCGTTCACATCTTAATTAAATATCATGGGCTGCTGAGCAAAATGGCAAAGGGCCGCGTTCCACTTTCAGTTTCTGCTTGAACTGAGCTGAGCGACAGAAGCGTCACGAAAATGATCTCGCAACTCGCAAAATGCCAGGACTCGAGAGACAAATTTACTTTGTGCGTAGAAAAGAACACTCTTGTCTCGTGTGGTTGAAGTTGAGTTGAAAGTGACGAAAGAAAGACGAAAATGGGACGAGGAAAGCAATCCGCCTGCCGCCTGCCTGCCTGCATCTCGAGAGGACAAGTTACAAGTATCGTGGCATTAGTCAAAAGGCTTGTAGCTTTAGCCTGGCTTTCCTTTCACCATTCGCATTTGCCACTTATCGTGTCTTGTCCAGATTAGTCGCAGCAAGACACGATACGATAAGCTGCGAAAGTGATAAGAACCTGCTGCATCAAAGGAGCCAGGCCGCCTTTTGTAATTCATAATTTGCACTCGAATTAGCGTGAGCCGGCGCAGCGAGCAGATGGCAATTTGGCGTAATTTCGCCGTTTCGCGAAAACTCGCAGAATTTGAAGTCAAATTTTGCAATTGCAATTTGCAACTTGTGTACTCATTCAGCAGGAAGAGCGTCGGCTCTCCCTGTCCGTGGGAATTCTCACTGGAATTCTAATAAAAGAAAATAAATGGCAACTGGAAATGGGAAACGTGTTGCAGACGCAGACAATTTGTCAGGTCGCCAACTCGAGTTCGTACGTGAACGTGATTCGAGTGAGCCATGCCACGAGCCACGTGGTGCGTGTTGGATCTTAAAATATTAGCAAATCACGTAAAGTAAAAGAATGCCAAATAGCAAATAGGGACGGTGCGGGGATCCGTCTTCATTAAACACAAATCCCAGGAAGAGAGGCTGGATAAATTTCTTGCACCAAGCACGTAACCAATATAAACTTCTTCTCTCTCATCGAGTCGCAGAGAAGATACATTTTACCATTTTACGCGAGGATGAGACTCTTCGTCTCTTCGCGAATCTCTAATCTTTAGTCTTTAAGCTTCACGTAGTTTGTTTCCGAGCCAGAAAAGAAAAGGAGCAAATTTGCCAGCCTTTGGAACTTTCTGTCTCGCCACGGCGTACGGAAAATTTACTCATGACGAGAATTTTGCAATGCCCGTGTCTTAATCTGATTTGACAAAGCTTAATTTCGGACTTACTTGCTTGTTTCGTGGTTTTGTGTCCAATTGCAGCCAAAATTCTCCACAATTCGTCGACATTTTCACCGGGCGAGGCGATCACTGCTAATAATTTTGATCTGAGCACTTTCATCGAGGGGCTGTGACGCAAATGCGGACTAAATCTGATACCAAACCGGTTTTCGCCAGAATTTTGCAAAACTCAGAAGTCGCAATTTTAAGGCTTCTGTTTCTAGCTCCCAGTTTCGAAGTTCCAATTCTAGTTTCCAGCTCCTTAATTGAGACACGGCAAAACGCGGCGATGAAAGGAATTAAATCTCTTTCAATTCAGTTCAGAGGCTTCCCGAGTTGGCTGGTCGGGTTTTTGGATTGCCAAACAAATGCGAACAAGAACGGGAACACAAACACTAACAAAAACGAGTTTCGTTTTTGTGTTTTGTTTGCTTTGTGCTTCGGAACTTGCACGGTTTCACGCTTCACGCTATGAGCTCACGATCACTGCACTGCTGAATCGAGTCGAGAGTTCTCAAAATCCAAAATCTCATCAAAATATTGCGTTTCACTTTCCCCGGAAAAATTTCCAGACTAAATTCGAACCAATGGGCCGCAATCTTGTACGTCGCGTCAACGTAATCACGAAGAATAAGAATTAATTGATGTCTTGCATTGAGCACAATTCGCAAATTGTAAAGGACTCAATTTCCCGACTCTGTTCATGAGTCACGGGAAATTTCGCCGACAGGAGCTCCAGCACGAAACGAATTCTGGTCGCACCGCTCACGAAATGAGAGTGAAACTGAAACGCGATCCCGACTCGCAACGCAACGGGACTCGATTCTATTCTGCCATGTTCCGACTCTAGAACTAAGAACTAGAACACAACGGACCCAACCAACCAAGTATGCCCGTGGAAAGGCGAAAACCGTGTATTTTTGCAATATTATTTACCAATCCAAGGCAAGAGTGCCACGCAGCTTGCAGTGCATGTTCTGGGTGCATGGCTTTAAGAACCAAAAATAAATTCACGTCTACTGACGAGAAATGCAATGACGGTGCAAATCGCAAGTCGCAAGTCAAGTCAAGCCGGGCACGGCACGATATTTTCGCCTTTGCGTTTACCTGCCTCTACCTTTCTGTTTCTGAATCCTGTCTCTGACATTTCTTTTCGTCTGAAGTGCCTTAATTTCCCAGACGCTCTTCACAATGAGTCTCAAGTGAAAAATTACGACAAACAACTGGAAAATTGGCAAATTGGTATTTTGCGGTCTGATACTTCATCAGAACGTCTCTCGAGTGCCGAATGGGTGTTAAGCGTTTGGTGTTGAGCAGGTCACAGATCGATTTTCCATGTGGGCTTAAGACTCAAGTTCATAAATTCCAGACTGACGATGGTGAGATATCTCGATATTTGATACTTGGTCTTGTTGCTCAATGTCGATGTCACGTCGCGTCGCGAGCCACGAAGCCCCGTTCAAGTGTCCTTCTTTTTCTTGTTTTGCTGCGTACCCGCTGTCCGCTTTGCCCCGTGTAATTTAATTAAGAAAAGTTTAGCAGTTTAGACACTCGACCAGAAAAGAATTCGAGATCGCGATACAAACAAGTACCACCCATGCGAAGCATGCTGTGTGTGGCGTGGCTCATGTTGAGCATTTTTCACGCCACGTCGTAGCCGTCGTAGGATTGGAGTTGAGTTATGAGGCCCAACTTTTCTTCATAAGCTCGATTTTTATTTCCTTTCGCGTCCCAAGTCCGGACCCGCATTTTATTAATTTCGGAGTGTAAATATTTACAGACTCGTACATCGTACTTTGCACTTCTCCTCGTGCGATGAAAGCAAAAAGCAGTAGTTCAATTAATATTTTTCATTTATGTTTTGTATCTGCAATTTGCAGCAGGACGGCCGAACTCACAGCGCCCGGATCCGGACCACACCTGGAGGCGTCGCTCGCAACATGGCGGAAGCTCTCACCCGACTCGGAAAGCGACCGCTCCTCATTTCGGCCATTGGGCCGGATCCTTTTGGCCAGCAAATACTAGAAAATGCTGCCCGGGCCGGAATGGTGAGTGGGAATTGGGTTGGAATTAAATAGCAAATGCACACTTTCTTATGCCAACGCCATGCTGCTGGCACTCAAAGGCAAAGGCTCGCTGGAATTGGAGAGGTCGGAAGCCAAATTGTTGAATAAATGATGTAAATAAGAATGAGACGATGATGGGAATGTCAATTTGTGTGATTCGAAGTGAAAGCAATGCCGAATGCGAAATACCAAATACAAAACCTTACACGACTCGACTCCAGTCGCTGTCGCAGTGAGTATATTAAAGATCAAGTTCCAGAAATAATGCTCCTCTGCATTGCACGGCTCGTAAGTTCAGTACGCTGAGAGATTTCCAATAACTTCTTTCTCCTAACCGAATCGAATTCTGTGCTTTAGCCAAGCGTTGGCGTTACAGTAGGGAAAGCCAAAGCTATTTCCATTGCCATTGCTATTGAATATGATATTTGATATGCGATCGTGATCATGCCTGGCTTTTTTCGTTTCAGAACACCGGAGGAATTCTGATTTCAAGCGCCAGCGCGCAGGAAATCACAGCAATTTACTCCGCACTCCTTTCAGCATCGGGCGAGTGCCTCTTCGGTCTGGGCGACATGCACATTCATGGCCTCGTGTCGCCGTCCCTCGTCCGGAGCCACGAGCGGGCAATTGCGTCAGCGCCGCTGGTCGTGCTGGACACCAACCTGTCGGCCGAGACGCTGGCGAGCGTGCTGGAGCTGTGCAGCGCTAATTCGATTCCAGGTGGGCCGGTTGACATTTAAGGATTCATTTGATCTCTTCATCATCCACGCACACGGAGCGCTGAACACAAAACCACTTCATTTGACAATTGAGGGCTTTCCACGTTCCACCTCTTCGACTCTTTGTCCTTCTCTGCTCCTGACAATTGAAGCATTTATTCTGTACAGATGAAACCACAACCGCGCTCACGCTTCCCACCTCCAGCCTCCTGCCCCGTGCAAGCACGATAAGAATACTCTGAATTTCTTTCATCTCTAAAATAAGTTTCGCATTGCTTTGTTGCTCTCTCACGCACGCAGCAGAGTGAAGCAGACGAGGAAATGTTGGCATTGGCAGGAGAAAGTTTCTCGCCTCCAAATTAAATTTTTCTATTCCAAATTCTTCTTTTCTTATTCCTATTGCCTACTCCTATTTTTGCTTCCCTGCTCGCGTTCTGACGATGAGACGATACACTGCGTTCAATTTACAAAGAGATATTGAAATGACAACTCCGAGCACTTTCTGTTTATCGACGCGACTTGTAGCAAAAGGTCAAAACTGCTTGCTTGGCGTGAGCATAAATGTCACCTTACGTCAACACCTTTTCTCTCACAGTTTGGCTGGAACCCACGGAAATGCGGAAGGTCACGAAGGTTCTGGAGACACCGAGCGAATACTGGTCGTGTATTCAGTTTATGTCGCCCAACATGCAAGAATTAATCAGCCTCACGAGCAACGAGAACGACGCAGACGCCGGCTCAGAGAATTTGTCCTCCTACGTCGCGAAGTGTTTCGACAAATTCACGGGACTCCGACTGATCATGCTGACGAAAGGCAAGGAAGGATTTTCGGTGTTCTGCAGGAGCCAACACTCCAACGCCAACGTCGTCAACTTTCCTCCGCCCGAGTTGAAGCACACGGATATCGTGCGGAGCGTCTCGGGCGCTGGTGACTGCCTGAACGCGGGATTCATCGCCGGGTTGCTGGAAGGACGCACACTGCGTGAATGCGCGGCCAGAGGAACGGCGTGTGCAAAGAAATCATTGTTATCAACTTCAAATGTGCCAACCTCATTCAATTAGAATGTATAGCTTTTATTCTCTTTTAATATTAATGCGATATAAATACCGGATTTGTTGTATTGAATCGTAAAGTGTACGAGTCTCAAGATTAAAGACACCAAATTTTAACGTGTTGGTCGATAATTAACAAGAAGCCTGCTAGTTTGCCATTTTCTAGTTAAAACTTGTGGGTTTCTCGCATTGCACGTCGTGAATCTAATTCTTGATCTTGATCTCGACTACTCCAGGTTGTCCAAGAAAGTGTGTACCGAATTGTCTGGTTTTTGTCCACGGCTTAGTGCTGATTTCCGAAAGTGTTGTGGCTCTTTATGTTGTGAACCGAGTACTTGTTGTACAGACCCCAAACGCTCATCATGAACTTCTCATTGTACTTGACAGGTGAGTACGAATCTATAATTACAAGAAATAACAATGGTTATAGTTAATTTCGTGAAACCGACGCATTCGTTTTTTGGCAGCTTCATAAAATTCAAAGCCATTTCCCTTTTAAAAAAACAACTTATTTGACTATCTTATTTGAGGTATATTTCCTTTTTGTATTGTTTACCTCTGTCACTGTTGCTCTTCAAGTTGGAGCTCTGAAAGTATGACGACTGTGACTTTTGATCCGAACCAGCCCATGAACTGCCATTTCCGTCCTTGGACGCATTGATGTTGTCCCGGACCTTCAAGGCAGCAAATGCACCCGACATTTCCGCTTGCTTTTCAGAATCTGTAATGAAAACAATGAAAAACGTCAAATATAGCGAATAGCAGTGGCGCTCATTTCCTGTCTAATCAAAATATCCGAATCTCAAAATGCATGAAACATCTTTAACGGCGAAGGCTGAGGCTTTCGTTAATCGTTATTAATTAGCGCTATCAACTCATTTACCTCTTAGAAATCTACGTTATAGGCCATATTCATAGTCAGAGAATGGCCTTTGATCTGTATCATGTACAAGCTCATTCCTTGCCTTTGGAGAAGGTCATCAGATAACGGACAAAGGGCAAAGTACTTTACATATTAAACTTAGTTAGCTTGGACATTCCATCGAATTTCAAACTCACTAAGGATTAAGTCCTTTAACTCTTTATGTGCTTGACAGATTTTTTCTTTTGAATGGTGGCCCTGAAACTGAATTTAAGATCCGCAACTTCCTGCTTCACTTTCCATTCATATGTTTCATTCATGAGCCATATTCAACGAATTGCATAAGTTTCTCTGTGGAGTTGCATATCGAAATGAAAACAGGTTATTCTTGAATCACCACATTTCATCGCATAAATTGTGCAATCACGAATCAGGTAGCGTAAACGTGGGACTTTGTGTCTATCATCTTAACTGATACGAATTGGGGCTTAACTTACATGTGCAAGGCAGAATTTCTGAAGGTATTTCCACAGTGGTGGAAGTGATTGCTGTTGGAACAGCAGAAATCACTGGCTGACTAGAATCGTTGCTGCTCAGTTTGAGTCTGACTTGGAATCTCATAAAAGTATACTTGGGTTAATACAGTGAAACAAGTACGTTTGTAGTTTGAGATGACGTGGAAGGACGTGGAAGGCAATTAACCAGTTAATTAGTAATACAACGGGAGATAAGAAAGTAATACAAATCGTAAACTCGATCGTTATTCTGTGCTGGAGCGATCACTTGGGTGCTGGACTCAAAATTGGCGAAGATAACGAAAACACGGTTGAAGAATTCAGTGGAGGAATGAAGCACGAAGAGGGCGAAGAAGTGACTGATGACTTGCTTGGATTGGCGTGCTCAATTTATATATCATCATCTCGTGCTCTCTGCTCTGGTCAGTTGATTCAGACGCCTCGATGAAGATGTGGTCGTGACTTGTGTCGTGGCACGACGCGAGGAGTGGTCGTCGTCCATCTAGAGCGTGAATGCGACTTGGATTAAGCGTTAGGTACTCCAGATCCAGATCCGGACGAGAGCTGAGCTGATGAGAAGATCAATTGACTGCAGTCATCGCTTTGGACTCGCCAGTAATTACAAGTGCACGTGTTAAGAGGCTGATCCGTCTTAGTCGCCTTATTGATGTGACATTATTATGATGAGATGAGTATTACGTCTTCGACAAGCCGATTTGAGAAATTATCATCTAACCCCCATTTGTCTCGCCGCAGCGCAGCACGAGGGTTATCACATGAGATGGGATTAGCGAGCCACAGCCACAGTTAAATATTTAAATGAACGAATGACGAATGAATGAGTACAGGGTTTAGAATTTACAGCCGGTCGGTCGGTCATGCATCTATCCGACTTGGAGATTAGCGTCGTTTGGAGATGCGTCATTGTCATCAAATGTCAAATCACGCGACGAAAGCGGAATCGGACGTCGAACAGGAACACACGGCATAGCGGCGTGAGGTTCATCTCGTTAAATCCTGGAAACCACTTGACCGACCCTGTGTCACGCCTAAGACATCTCCAAACTATGTATTCCAGATTTCGGCTTCAGGGTATAGAAGATGCATGCATTCTTCAATATGAATTGAATTCTCGCAGTGATTATGAACCTAACCTTGAAATTAAGATGAGAGACACAGATTTCAGCTTAAAAGTTCACTCAAGATCGCAGAACAAAGTTCAGGAATGTCGACTCCTTCGTATTGTGAAGATCAGGAATAATACTCAATAAGCGAGGATGTATTGAGTACTCTCAGTAGTGTAATTCTTCAATTTGTTTTTGCACATATTCCTTTTAGCCAGTTAAAAGCGGTTTAGTCTTTAAGATAGGAAACAGTCAGCAAAGGTTTGCATGTTTTTGAATCTAGTAAATCCTAACAAATTAATCAGATAGAGTTTGATGTCAAAACTGATCTCACCGTCAAAGTTTAAGTTTCTTGACTTTGACCTTTCATAGTAGCTCTTGGACGATCTAGAAAAATGCAAATTGTGCACCGCACATGCAAGTAAGGTGGAAGAGTGAGGATGGCAAGGAGGAGTCAAATGATTGACTGCACGACACGGGAAGAACTTTGGTCATGTCATGCGTCCATGTTCGCACTCAAGTCCACTTTCCATGTTCGGCCAGTCAAGTGATTTCAGTCTCGGACGTAAGCTGCGAGTGCACGAGTTGTTTTTCCAGGCGACTCCACACGCAGCGTTGACTCGGAGGTTATCATGGACTGAGCTGATCATCCCTGACTTTCGTATGCATATGAGGATCTGGAATCTGTTCATCTTTCTCACGGATTTGATTCAACTTTACTTACGAGCGACTGCAGCAGCAGCGTTAGTGTTAGGCCAGATGAGATATGAAGAATGATGTCATATAATCACAAGCGTCAGCGTGAAGTCACAAATGCTGCTCTCATTTTCTCTTGACTTCCAGTGAACTGTTTGGGAACTTACGAAAACAAGGGCATGCAAAGATTAATCATCGCGATATCACTCATTACGAGATTACGAGTTACGACTATGGCGTGAGCGACACACACCCACTTTTGGCTGCATGCCATAAATCTCGTAACATCTTAACTGATAAGCTATAAGCTGCTGACACAAACAAATTGATCTTAGAGCTTATTTTTTTTAAAAATAATCCCTCTTCACTCATTCTATTCGCATTTGTTGTGGTCATTCAAAGCAGTCGCAGTCGGTCGGTCAGTAATCCGCGTCCATGCAGATACGATGGACGGTTGGTTGGTGTGGACAAGACAAGGCCATTTTACGTAAGCTGTAAGCAACAGATAGCCGGAATTCTTTCAGTCAAAGCCAACAGTAGTTTGGCAACCAACTGATTTCGACTTTGGAGCTGAAGGATTGATTAAGCTGTCGTGTACGCAGATTCAGTCATGTCGTGTTTATGTAACTGATTGAAATCATTGAAATCAGCATTGGATGACGCATTTAGCATTCGCAAAAAACAGCTGTCAGGGTCTCAGCCGGATACCGGATGTCAATGCCGGCTGTGGCTCTGCGTGACATTGAAAATTCGTGAATCATGAATCAGGCTACAATAAATTGCTGTATCGCAGTAACAGAAAGCCAGTTATTTAAAGAATTTTTACTACGCAGTACTTTGTAATCTCCTTTGAAGTGAAGTCTGAAGATAAACCGAGTTCATTTCCTCCTGGGGAGGGCAAGCCAGATAAAAGATAATGGCAATGGGTGGTGCTATCACCCACGTCAGTAAATTTCCACTTGTGGATTACGCGATTACGCCAAGCCAAGCCCAAGCCCAAGCTCGTCCACACTGCCGTCTTGCGCCTGAAGATTTGTCTTCAACTGAAAATGCTTGCACGGCGGATTAAAGAAATAGTTTCAAGTAGCTGTGCTGTGAACTATGAACAGAAAAGAGTTCAATCATTAAATAAGTTTACATCTCGTGCGGTGTAAATGGAAGTAATTTTGTTTATTCATTCTAAACAAGTAGAAAGGCTGAATTATTACGAGACAATACAGCCTACCGGAACAATTCTGCATTTCTCACAGCTGTAATTAGTAATTTAGTAAATTACCTATCTTACGTAAGTATTTCAAGATCAATCTATCAAATATCATACAAGTGAAAGTTGTCATCACATTTTTGGCAAATAACTGATGGAATTCATTTGCAATTCGCACAAGTTTGACTCTTCCCCCTCCCTAATTTACATCTACAACGTGGTACGCGGTTAATTCAGCTCTTCAGGATCAAGTTACTAGGATAAGTGGTAATTATTTGCACTGCAGTATGTATAAATGTTCAAGAGTAGAAAACGTGTAACTAAACTAAATGCATAGAGTCGCTTAGTCTAAAACGGCAAATACTGAGAAAGGTCAGCGCCGAGATAACAATGAGTGAACACATTTGCGGAAATTAATTAATTATTGTTATCTGTTATCGTTCGTTTACAGTTTGTGCTACATGATTACAAGCATTCAAGTTTGCAATCTGCAAGACATTATTAACGCAATGGGCAATGGCAAAGAGCATTTGATTATTCAAGGCCAATCTTAGCATTGCTTACAAGAGAGACGTCGTAATTATTATCAGTTTCGTACTTAAAGATTCAAATGCCTACAGCAAGCTTCCAGCCGTTCTGAATTGTCTAAACACCCGTCAAGTTTCGGATCCTGACTTCTGAAGGAAGATTCGGCTACGCTTGCCGTTCTTTGGCTTTCGTACTTTCTAGATTGGCAATAAGTTTCTTCCAATCACAATCATTTGAAAAATTACAACAAAACAGAATCTCAGACTTGAAGAAGTTGTGAATTGTTACGCTTCGGAGAATTATATATATTATTATTAGGTTCAAGTTAATGCAAGTACGTCAGTACGAAAATGCATAGATAGTCGGCACTAAAACGTATATTATTTGTAAAATTGTCCTACTGCACGCCGAAAGGCGATAAATTGTTCAATCGTTTTCTCTGATCAGATCCCTGCCAATCCTGTTTGCAGTTGCTTGACTATTTCGTATTCCTTCTCCCCTGAGTTAATTTCAATTTTTATCACTGTCAAAGAAATTCGACGAAAGAAACTGGAAACATTCCGCGTCGACTTCCGGTTTCATCCAAGACGAGTCCTTCCATCCAGTTGTCGTCTTCTGTTCTTTCGTTCAATATGAGAATTATGTCGCCCTGATGAAACGAAATTTCGTCTGTATTATCGGCGTCACAATCGTAGAGCGCTCGGCATTTCTGGAAGTCAAATAAAAATTATATTCACCACATGCACATTGACAATATTTCAATCCATTCCTTACCCGGTAATTATCAGCATCAATTGGAAATGGTTTATTGCTCCCATTTGCTAATACAGCCGCTGGGCCTGGAGTCGTAATAACTTTTCCAGTGTTTGTATTTCCAGCAGAAATGACCGGACTAGGTAGCGAAGATGGTGATGCGATCGACGGACCACCAAGTGTAACTCCACTCATTATGCTGTATGCATTGGTGGGTAACGGAGTAGATGTATTGTTAAATGATGGCTGATGTGACTGACTTGAAACGGTAACAGTTGGCGATTGTGGTGGAATACTCGTAGTCTTGCGAAGTGTTGGTGGTTCACCAGGCGGAATAACTAGTCGTCCAAGTCCCAACTTGCCAATCAACGAGTCGGATGGGCTTCTTGTATGATTTGAGGGTGAAGGCGGTGGCGGAGCTGTTCGTTTATGCCGCATGTTCTTACTCGAAACAACACTCGCGGCAGAACTGCTAATGCCACTTCCAGGAGTATTCAGACCGCTGCTTCTTAAGTCATCTGAAAAGGTTAAAATATGAATCAGTGAGTTGAATGCCTATTCAACTGTTATATGTTGATTTGCACGCACTTTCCATTAAGAATGAACTGGGTCTCCGCCTCTTTTCTGGAGTTATGTTCGAGTCATCAAGGGCAGTTGGTTCATCGTCCGAGAAGTCAGTGGAATCCTCTGCTCCGAGGTTCCAGTCAAAGTCAACAGATTCAAACAACGTTCTTTTCCCCTCCATTGCATGAAGGAGCTGAGATTAAACGAACACAATTTTAGCGGGTTCAGGCGCTGCTGCAGTAACTTGAGTATACTTGAACTGAACTTACTAAATCTTCGATTGCCGTGTTTTTCCTTAGCCTGGCCACATCCAATGCAGTCCGCTTTTCATTGTCTTGAATCTGAAGATCCACACCGGCACGAAGGAGTAGTTTGGCAGGCTCAGATCGTCCATACCACGCACAATAATGCAAAGGTGTGCTTCCAGCGAAAGTTTTCTTATCGGTCGCCCCAGAGTTATGGATGAGGAAATCCACAACTCGTAAATCGTCCCGAAGAATTGCTACATGCAATGGTGTTTCGCCATCCTCCTAAATCCAAACAGATCTTGAACTTCTGTGCATAAAATTGTCATTTTAAGCAGTCTGGCAAAATGGCAAAACTTACATTTTCGGGAAGCGGTTGGCCAAGATTGGCTCCCTGAGCCCACGTTCTAACTAGGAGCAACAAGTCGTCAGAGTCAACAGCTAACTCTAGACGCTTCATTACCGATTCCTGATCTACAGACTTGGCCACAAATCTCTTCTCAGAGTACTTGGCTCTAATAAAGTCTTCACGCTCCTCCATTGTGGCAGTTGACGTCGGTTTCTGACCAGCTCTGAGATTTTCTTCTAAAATATCATTAATTGCAGAATTCCCCAATGAAGACGAGAGTATTAACAGCGACGGTGGAATACGATCCAAGGAGATAGACTGAATTCTTGAGATGCTAACACCCAAAGTTCTATGAACTCCTGAGCATTCTATGCACACGATCACGCCAAGATTCACAGAGAGCCAAGTCACTTCTGTGAAGGGACAAGCGGCAGGTTGCCAGACTCAATTGATTCCATCTAAGATATTGGCTTATCTTACCTTTTTCTGAATTGCAGTCTGCGCACCGATCATTTCCTGGCAATCGATGTACGTGCCCAAGAATTGCCTGAGTTAATTCAAGTAATCCATCATTATCCACTTTTTGATCTAAAGTTTTGGCCATCGATGCCTCCTAAAATTCCCAGATCACAAAATCAGACCATGACCTCAATTCTCAGCTGTCCAACTTAAGAAATGCGGTCAACTTACTTTACTGTTCAGTATGACCGAAATCCATTCATCCGCCTCTTCCTCTGAGTGCAGATGATAGGTGCGATTGTACGAGACCAAGTCAAAGAACTTCTTATCTTCGCTCACAACTTTCAACTGGCAAGTAAGCAGGTTCACACGAGTTGGAAGTTTGCCTTCGTCGCCATGAAATATTTCCAATACGCCGTCTTGAACAGCACATTTTCGTTTCTGCCAAACTCGGCGCATTTTCCCCTCAGACTTCTTGTTTAAATAACCGATTTTGGTAACTCCGAGACTTTTGTTCCCTTGCATTTGGTGTAGCGAGTACGTGCCTTGACCAGCACCTCCTCCGCCTCCACTTTGACTTGTGCTGGAAAGCTGGTGTAAAATATTTAATTAGGACTTGGAAAAGTACGGCTTGCCAAAAGCATAACAGAATTTAAGGTGTAAGACAGACAAAAATTGTTTACGCAACGTGATAAAGTTAGAAGCAATGCGGTTTGACGTGACAAATGTCAGTACGATTAATGAGAAGTATGATCGAGCTAAAGCTCCGTGCAAAATTGGTGCAAAACTGAGTACAGAAATTAAAGATGACAGTGCAGAAATAATCAGAATCAAAATCAAACGGTGACCGTGTATTACATTGAGAAGCGAGCCGGACATTGAGATACACGCTAGATTTTGCAATACCTCCTTCTCCAAGACCTGTCAAGTGGTTGAAACAAAATGTTGCAGTTTGGAAATTACGTTGCCATTTTAATTTCAATTGCCGAAATAAACTTACCGAAGTTGTTCGGAGGAGGTTTCCCATTTCGGTCAACTTTCTCTTTTCTTCCGTTTGCTTTGTACGAATTTTTTGCAAATTATTAGAGAGTATTGTAATGTAAGAACCAAAATGCTCCATTGTCTTCAGACCATCTTGGAAGTAACTGTAAAAATGGTGCAAATTAGTCGCCTAGCATAAATAATCTGCAGTTGGTGACAAAGGCCGGTTTAAAAAACATTGCATACTTGTTCAGTGCATGGTAATAATCCACCAGATGCTTCAACAATTCCACACCTTTCTTTGTCTTGATTTCGTTGACCTTTATCATGTACTCGCATAAGTGCAGTTGCAGGAGTCGTCTTTCCTTTTCTGTTTCATCTGCAATCTCAGCAGGTGTGACTTCCTTTCGAAACATTCCTGCGTCTCGAGCCTGTGCTTTCTTTTCCTAAAAGTGTGGAATAGTGATTTAGTGATCGCATCAAAGGCAAAAACCTCACTCATGGCATGATAATAATCAACTGCCGTGCGAACCTTTTCCAGTTTGGAATGCTTTGCTTCATAATCCTTCAACGATTTCTCAAAGGGTCTCTTCAATTCCCCTTTCACTCCTCGAATGTCGCCTTTCAGGAGAGTATCCAGTGGGAATAATATCATATTCTGCAGGTTTTGCATCTACACAAACACAAACGGACAATTTTTATGAAGAATTGTAATGATTAGACTAGTCTGTCCGCTTCGAAATGTTTCATACCAGAGTCTTTTGCAGATTCGACATCTCCTTTGTGACAACTGCAAACTTCAAGAAGGCCGCACCAAGTTCCGGTTCGTGGCTGCTTAATGCCCCATTTCCCAGCCTCTCCAAAGCTCGAGACAATGCAAGTTCACTGTCAACATGAGTACTTCCACTTTGGTGGATTGCTTTGATGGATTTCTTCATCTTGATGAGCCCCTCACGATCGTTGTCCAGGGCCTGGAAGAAGAGTATCGCTTTGGTATTCGCCATTTTCGGCTCAACTTTCATGTACTACAAAACTGAAACTTCAGCTGGGACTCCGGGACTGAAATAGATTACTTAACTCACATAACTGCAGGCGCAAAAGTCGCACGAAATGCTTCAAAATATAAATCGCAACTGATTACGTTTACGTCTGATTGTAGTTGCGAGTCGACAGAACGAAGAACACCTGCTTCCAGGAGAGGGGACGCACTTCCGTTTTTGAGACCGGATGTAAACACTTCCCGTTATAGGGTTTAACAAGCATGTCATGCGTCGCGTATCATAACACGCAGATATAGAAATTCAAACTGCTATGCATCTAATTTGTCTATAGACATTTTTGACATGAAAATCAGCTTATTCCATTACATATTCTTGCTACTAAGAAAAACTTATAAAACACAATAGCTGATTGCCCGAAGAGTTGAGCAGAAGAGCAGATGCACGCACCTGGACTCCTGACATGTGCGGTGTCTGCACAGCAGAAAAGCTGTCTTACTGGAAAATACCAGCCAGTTCCCTATCACTAATGAACTTTCCCTACGACTCAAATTTGTAATGGTCCTGGCTTGTGACAAAATTTTAGGCATATGCATTGCATTCTAGTTGTATTTCCTCTTCTGAACGATAGAAGGATGCGAAAACCTTCCGAAAATCAGTCACATTCGTAGAATTCATATAACATCGACGTCAATTTCTGAATACTCTGACGAGTTGGCCAAATTATGCCTGAACTAAAACTTGTATTCGCTTACCTCATCCAAACATGCCACTGCATTGCGGCAGTGTGGAATTCTTCCCACAAACGTTGACGTGATTGGTGAATGGAAATCATCTCGTGTCTCCTCAATGAATTCATTCACTGTGATTATTTCAGGCATGATCTTTGGTTGGCAGACTAAGAACCAACGAACATTAAAGATGGATACGCGTCAACGAAATCCTAGGCAAGCAGATTCGTTGTGCGTGTCTTCTCCAAGTCACCAAGTTCTTTGACAATTGAGAGAACTACTACTAATTTCAATTACTCATCTTGACGTTCCTTGAGTGAGAAATGGATCTTCTATTAACAAACGGAAGTACAACACCGTGCAGTTTACAAAAGGTTAACCATTGAAATTATAAAAGCATTGTCGAAGATTTCATACCTTCCAACTTCAACCTCACAAAATGATTGCAACGATGTCGAGATTCTGTTCGTTCAATTTAATACTCAATACTTGCTTATGAAATATGAGTTAAGCAATCAAACTGGAAAACTTGTCAAGTCCAAATAAACAAATACAAACTTCTCGAAGACCAAGTGACAGCATCGATTCGACTGACACATGCGCCTGAAAGATTACCATTATCGGCCATGTATTACCAAGTTGTCACAATTCACAGCACTGAAAGCAGTAAAGACTCACCTCAGACCTCAGCCAATGTAAACATTTAATAAGGATGTGAGATATTTAAAACTGGAACTCGAACGAACGAACAACACCCACCGAGTAAATAGAATGACAATTTAAATGCAACTCGAATGCATGCAATTAGAAACTGCACATTTAGATGGAGTGTGATCTTTGTCTTCACAAAATCTTCCCTGAGATACTAATTCTGCATGTGCGTGAATGTTTCTTAAGGGCAATTACCTAATTTAATTAATTAAAGAGAGATTTAAACTTTCAATTTCTCTTGCGCGTACAGCAAGCAAACCAAAACACTTCATGCATTGCTGAACTTGGTCTTGGCCTCGGCTCTTGGGTGCCTTGTCTAGTGTTTGTATACGAACCCAATGCATCAATTCTGTAGGAGAATGTAGTTGAAAGCTGAAGCTGAAGCTGGACTTATTCCAAGTCCAATAAAATGCTATGCTGTGCTGCGCTACGCTGTGACTGTTCTGATCTTGGGTCTTGTCTAACCTGTATCTGTCGCATATGCGTATGATTCTCACGGCACCAAAATTAAACGCACGGATTCACTAATTGAATTGTGAATCAGATTCTAAAGTTGCAACATTAACATCACAGACTAATTAAATTTAGTTGAAGTTAACTAACAGTGAAAGCAGTACATTAAGTGCCGGCATCATTTACATCATCTCCTAACGGTGCAATTATTTGGTGACGTGACTCATTCGAGTTTGTTACTGTTTTCATGGAATGGCAGAAGGTGAGTCACAAAACTGTGAATTATTTACTGGCTGATTTGTTCTGATTATTGAGATAAACACACGTAACAGACTTGGCTGTTGTGTCTTTTAGATGTAGGAGTCATTTACTCCACTTTGTTTGACCACAAGCCGACGCTGAGGCGAGAAGTTGAATATTTTGTCAAAGAATTTGAGGTGAGCCGATTTCTTAAGAATTTTAAATTGAGTTTTAGGCTATCGCCCGTAATCATAATGTGCTCTATGCTATTTTAGGAGAAGCGAAGGGACCGAGAGGTCGAAAATCTACTCCGTGCATTGGATCATATCACAGAATTGACAGAAACTGAGATTCCTAGAGCCCAATCACTTGGAGACATTCATTTACCGAAGCTAATCAGTGAAGTACAAGTTGCCGAGTCGATATCAGACAAGCTTATGAACATTCTGGACAACTCTGAAAAGAAGTACAAAGAGAGTTTAGAGCAAACACGAGTCAATCGTGCCGCTGAGTGGGATACATTTGTTCATGATATGACCACCAGGTGCATTCGTATCGACAACCTGTACAGAGACAAACAAAACGAAGCACGTGCGTCATATCAAAGAGCCGAAGAAAAGTTACTGGCACAAGCGCAGGCGAAATAATTGTTGCTCATACTTTTCAAAGTCAAACATTTCCACGTATACAACAATGGTTGATGTGTTCGCGAACGATCGATCCAACCTTGGAGTAATTCAGGATCCAAATCTCAAGGTTAAGCCGGGGAAGGCACTTCAGAAATTTCTAGATGAGGATTATACGCCTCGTACGGATGGGAATCAGTATCTCACGCTAAGTGACATCAAGGCACTGTGGAAGAAGGTTAAAGGCTCCGATGGTGTTCCCGGAAGAAAAGTCTACTTGCATGAACTAATGGCCGATTCTGAGCTCCTGCTTCCAAATCTAGTCATTCCTGAGAGAAACCCAGAGTTGGAAAAGCGCGTGCAAGCTTTGAGGCGATCCTTGGCGGAGAAGGAGTATCAGCGAATGGTGCAGAATATAAATGTAGGAAGTCGCTTCAAGACTGAGGACACGATAGGATATCAGAGTAAGAAATACAAACTAGCCGCAAAGTCACGCGTATTATTATGACTGGAAGTTAATTTGTTTCTCCTCGAATTTTAGTGAAAATGATGAACACGGGCCTAATCGGAGTCTTCCAATTTATTGTGTCCGTTGCAGCAGCCTTCTTGTTTGGTTTTATTGGAATCGAAGCTTTCGGCGGGTTATCTTTGGACCTGGCAGTGAGATTGCTGTTGGGAATCGTGTTTGCGCTCATCGTGGGTTTGGCTGAATTGTACTTCTTAGCTGTAAATCTGAGCATTTCGGAAACCCCAACAATCGGTCCACCAACAAAGCAAGATGGCCATTTAAAACTTCAGTGAGAAAGTGAGAACGCGAAATGTAATAGCATTTAGACTTACAATTTGTCCAGATTATTAGTCTTTCTTAGTCAGCCTTGCGCGACATTCCACTTATGTATTGTTTATCGTTCCGTAAACGGGGTCTGCTGTCTGGCGTAGACGCAAGCATTATCTTGATGTGTAATTTGTTTGTTGAATTTTTGCAAGAGAAAATAAAATATCCAAACAGTAAACCGTTGCTTGAATCTGCGCAAAAAATATTGTAGAAATCCTGCACGAATAAATTCGGCACGTGGCCCTTGATCTTATTTTTGTTTTCGAAATGGTCTCGAGGTCGGCTTCTTTACTGCAATGTGTCGCAGGATTCATGAAAGGGAAATCTTCCATTTGCACTCCTCGTCACACTGACGAAATATGACGGCGACGGGGCATTTTCAAAGGTCTCGGCACAAACACAATGACCGCCGACCGTCAAGACCACTGTCGCTGTGTCGCTAGTCGCTTTTGAATTTGGGACATTATAAAATTAAGCTCGAAACAATATCTCGTCCAGTAGACTTCATCTTTCTGAAATAGACAGGTGGTGATAGTGGTGATACTTCCTTCAATTAACCAGCATATCGTCAGACTTCAACAAAAGATGGCTGGCTTTCGGCCATATGTGCATCTTCTCCTGGTGCTAATTATCATCATCTCCGCGCACGCAGTAAGGCACCACATAACTTCTGCATTCACGTTTTCGCTGAGTCTGTCGTTCTGATTCTTTGCAATTTGCATATTCTCCTCTAAAGAAATTTCATGAAACAGGAGAGCGAAGCAAACGCTCAGCCGATGAACAGCTGAGATCAAAGGGCTTTGGCAGGTACAGAAACCAAAATAATGCGCTTTAAGGCAGGTCCTATATGACGGCATCCTTTATACTGCAGTAAATCCAAAAGTCGGGAAAAGAGGAGCATTCAAAATGGTGGTCGACTTGGCGGACAGTGGCGTAACTTCGACCAACTTCCGGAGGGCATTCAAATCTTAGTGGCTCCGTGTCAGCACGAAGGATTGGTGCTCATACAGAGGAAGGCCAACTACTACATGAAGTGCGTGAGGAATGACCAAACAGGCGGATTCTATCAAGTCGTCTACATCTGTCCGAAGGATTTGCACGAAGTGGCCGACACATCAAACTGCGTCCCTCCGCCATCCGCGATAGATTGTGAACAATGCAACCAGATTATGAGGTTTCTCTAAACAAAGCATCCTGTAAACTTAGGTTACAATGAAGGCAAATAAATTCTTACTTCATCAGTCTAACAGAGTGTAATTATTTCTTCCAGTGTGGGAGAGAAATCAGTACCCAACAGCCAAACTCAAGGAAGATCCCCATTTCGACAGGTACATCGGATAGACTTCCCGGGATCAAAAAGTTTAGGCGGAAGACTTTCACAGGTGACCACTATACTTTCTCATTGGCTGACGCTAAAACCCACTGAAGAAACATAAAGCAGATATTGGCTGCACCTCTAATAACTAACAACTTGCAATAATTAAGATTCTTCAGAAATAATGTGTCGAAGTGATTCTAAAACGTAAATAGAATGTGAAATAAGTTTCACATAACCTGTTCATACGAAATCGTTTTCCTTCCAGGAAACAAAATTACACGGCGTGCAACTGACTCCATTGCTCAGCATTAAAAACACTGACACAT